>CAEGAD010097528.1:0-99382 GCA_903067055.1 Poeciliopsis paucimaculata
TTCCAACAATTTCTACTCGCTTCAGCCAATGTGTCTGTAATTGATATTGGCTTAACAATGTGCAAAACACAATCATCAAACTGAAACTCAGTGAGTTTTCATAAAAACAGAATGCTGCTTCTCCATGCTTAGTTTTGGGGATGCAGAGAAAACCTGAGAGGTCTGGAAGGCTGATTTAACCACAATAGATCTTCAACGTATTTTGTTGCTAAGCTGTTGAGTGATTTATAAACTATCAAAAGCCTTTTCTCCGAGCCACTGGAAGGACTTCAGAATAAGCAGTTGCCCCACTAACCCAGTAACTGATTCTGACCTTCCTGGCAACAACAGCTACCGTCAAGTGTTTGTGCCGACTGGCAATTATTCCTTTTCATCACTCTGAAGAAGTTTTGGCCTGCTCTTATTTACAAAATTGTCTCAATTCATCGGCTTTGAGCACTGACAATGTCATGTCTCCGCATCTTAATCAAATTGCAGTCTGGACTTTGACAAGGCCACTCCAAAACCTCCTCATTTTTTGAGCAATTCAGATCTTGCTGGTGTTGCTGTGATCATTGTGTTGCTGTATAACTTAGGTGTGGATTCGTTCTCCTTCTTTCAGTAGACGGATGCATTTCTGGAGTGAGGAAAGCTGACAATGTAGAGATGAGGTAAGCGGCTGCCTCACAACATAACATCAATATAATTACTTTTCTCAGGCAATTGTCTTCCTCCAAATTCTCTCCGGTGATGTGGCAGGAAAAAAAATAAATAAAAAAAACCATTGGATTAAAAACAGTAGTTAGCTCATGGCTTCAATACATTTCTAAGAAGCAAAATAGAATCTGTTGAAGCAAACCCAGAAATGTCATGCTGTGATTCACACAGAACTTCATCCTTTAAGTCTTCACTGCATCATTCTCAGCTCCGACGCTGCAAACCCTGTGAGTCAGACCCTGCTGCTGCTGGCGTTTGTACTTTATGTCGCATTCCATGTTGCAGAGTCCATAACTTTCCCATGACAGGTAACGGGCTGCATGAGCATCGCACAGATTTCATGCCCTCAGACCTCAGGCTGAAGATGTAAGGTGCACAAGGCAGAAATGTTCTCATGTGGAGCAGAACTGTTATTGTCCTGCATAGTAAGCCAGAAATGGGATGATGTTTTTGTTAGCTTGTGTGTGTAAACATACAGGTAAAAGTATCGGGTAAGATTGTCTCTTTTGAGCTGTCTGTCATGTTACAATGTTATTCTCTTATCACAAACACAACTGGAGTGTTGCTAGGATTCTTTTATGCATGTTTTAGAAAGCCTTTAATCTCCTGTGGCTACTATCTATCTATCTATCTATCTATCTATCTATCTATCTATCTATCTATCTATCTATCTATCTATCTATCTATCTATCGATAGATCAATAGATTGATACATAGATATATATATTTAGAAGACAATTAACCAAACTGTGTCAGGAAGCCGGAGCGCCCGGAGAGAAACTTGTCTAATCTTTTCGCCCTTTCATCCCATAAATTTTTGTGTCTCTGGTCGTGAATGTTTAAGTAACTGAACACATGTTCTGTCGCAGTCACTTACATTCTCCAGCCTCAAAATGTTTGCTTTTTTTTTAATTTTTTTTTTTATCATCTTGGACATCATCTTCAACGAAAATAGATATTTTTAGCTGCGCTCCGAAAGCACCTTCATCATCTTCAGGAGGAGGGGCTGGAGAAGTTAGGTGTGGTTTCCTGGAGTTGCTCTTAATTTGTTCGCTTTTCATAGACAAACATGAAGCCCTTTCTGAACATGTCTTCACTGCAGCGGCTGTCTGCAGCCTTCAGTGTCTGCTGTCTGTGCTTTATGTGGATGTAATACTGGGCTCGGTCAGAACCGCAGCAGATGACAGAGGACAGGTGGTATCGCTCCGTTCCACATCCTCCAGGTACATCGATGCTTGGGTTGGGAATGACTTTGAGTTTCTTGTTACACCTGGCCGACTGTGGCAGAAAAAAGACCAGGACGTTATTGTCAGTGAGGCAGTGTTTGTGTTTTAACTTTCACCTGCAGCCTGAGAAAATACTTGTGTCCCCTAACTTCACCCAACATCTAAAAAGAGATGCTATGTTGTCTATCGCTGTGGAAAGTGGACGTACAACGAGGGGCTGTTACTCAACAGCTCTAAGGAATCCATCTCACATGTTGTACATCTGCCTGCACTGTACAATTCGCTATCTGTTCTGCCACCAAAAGAGTCGAGCCAGACCAGCAAAGATTCCAATAAACACAAAATCTCAAAGTCTCTTCCCAAGTCCAGACTTCTCTCCCTCAGCTCCATCAGGACTGGGGAGATCTCTTCTAGAGGAATGTGTTTTCCTGGATGGTGGACGGCTGATTGGAGAAAAGACCCGCACAGCACGGGATGATCGCACAGCAACGATCGCAGCTTCTGATCGTTGCTGTGGAAACAATCAGATCAGTTCTGCATGTCTCAAACTATAGACGAAATAATGACGGCTTGCGTTTTTTTTAATTAAAAGAAAAAGTTTTTTGAAAAAACAAATTAAAAATCAAAAAGGGCACTAGGGGCATCAAGAATAAAAGTGGCAGGGGCTCAAGCCCCCTCCAACCCCCCCCCCCCCCCACTCTGCACGTGCCTGATCAGAGGGTCAGTCCACATGTGTTGTTCTGTTTTTCTTAAAACGTGTCTTTTCTTTTGTTTTGACAGGACGACTGGTGGAAGGAATTCAAGCGAAGAGGAAGGCAGAAATGCAGCTGCAGTTGGCTTCAGTGCCACATTTATGAACATTTCAGCTTCCCTTTGTTCTTCTGGCCACCGGGGAGGATTAAATACACACCCTGTCCACAGTGGATCACTGGAGCGCCCCTTAAATCTACCCCCTCCCTCCTCCCATGGACTGTACAGCAGAATAAACAAGATAGACAAAATCTATCTATTTTGTCTATCTTTTCCAAAGCAATTTCCTTATCTCTGCTCTGAGGAAGTGTTCCCATAAACTCAGTTCATGTTTTCCCAAGGGGGCTGAAACGAAGAGAACCTGCCTGGTACGGGTTCTCTCAGCAACTTTAGGAACTTTAAGAGTAAACTCTGGCCGCGGCGTGCGGGATGGGGAACAAAAACGCCGCTCCACCCAGAGGTTCTGGAGGCGGGGTCACTGGGAAAGAAGACGCAGCATTGGTCAGCAGCGCTACAGGTAAAACACAGCCTCGTTGTTAACCGAGGGAGAGTTTTTATGCTTCCAGGCTTCAAGGAATGCAGATTTCAATTCAGTGTTGGCGTATTAAAAAAACAAAAAGAAAAAAACAGTAATGTGAAAAATGATGCAGAGCAGTTACAGGGTGAAGTTAAAAATAACTCTTTAAAATAACAGCCGGAGCAAATTTTTGTCAAAAGAGATTTTTTTTTTTTTCCCTAAATCATCTTTTGGCAAAAAAAACCAACAAAAAAAAAAAAAAAAAAAAAAAAATATATATATATATATATATACTTAGGGAGGGCATAAAATTTTAATTTCGGAAGAAGTTTAAATGCCAGATGTTATGCAGAACAGAGCAGAGGTTGTCACGGTAACTTCTATTAGTTTACAACTTTCTTTGAACTGGAAAAGGGACCATGTCAAGTTCATGTGTGTAGCACATTGCAGCAACAAGACAGTTCAAACTTTACACCAGAAAAAAAAACAAAAAAACATAATACAGTAACCAATTATGAGACGATAAACTTTATATTTTGTTAAATGCCATCAGCAGAATTATCAAGTAAATATAGGCTATATTAAATATATGGATCTGTTCTAGGAAACACAGGGAACTGAAAACGGTTTGGCAGTTTTCTGGAAGTTTATTCCAGATTTGCGGGGCGTAGAAGCTGAATGGTTTACTAATCTGTCCAACCCTGAGTGTCATTTTTGCCTTTAATCCAGCTGAAAACATTTTTTTAGAGCCACGAAACCCACAAGACCCTTCGAAGCAAAATAGCTTTGAAGGGTCAAGCTACTTTGCTTTTTAAATAAAATACAAAAACAAATTTTAGTTTTGTTTTTATATATATATATATTTTTTACTTAGAATGTACTTTACTAGGGTAGGATCATTGCATTGTGTCTGCTTTCTCTGCTGTGCTGAGTTGCGTTGCGCCCCAGAGGAGCGCCACACCCTGCTGGCATGAGCTAACACTGAGCTAATGAAGCTAATGCTGTCATTTGATCTGATGCTCCCACACAGGTACGACTGTTCTCAGACTGTTTTCTCTAATCTGAGGGTTTGCTTCGAGCGACTGCGATTTATACACAAATACAACTTTGTTACGGGTCCGATTTGACAAAAAAATTTCTGACCCATCCAGTATGGATTTACTCCAGGGTTTGGTCTTTTTGATCTTCTTCTGTTTTGTTTTGTTTTGTTTCTAGGAGGCGTCGCCGCAGATGAAGCTCAGAGCCCCAGTCCGGAGCTGCTGGTTTCCCTGCAGGCCCTGGGAGAAAATGACGACTACATTCTGCTGCCGCAATCCCTGCACCAGGTGTGTGTCCTCCTGTGTGTGTGCACGTGTCGGCGTGTGTGTGTGTGTGTGTGTGTGTGCCCATGTGATTCAGAGAAACAGGGAGGAACATATTCTTCCGAATCCAGAGGGAATACAATGTGTCTTTATTTAGCCTGACAGAAAAAAGCCATTGTGTGTGTGTGTGTGGGTGCATCGGTGCATATGACTTGTCTGCTCTTGTAATTATGGGATGTTTGTCTGCGTTAGTCATGCATACAAAATGTATATTTTCTTTGTTATTGGAGAACACAACAGATGGCTTTTATTAAATCTAATTATTAGACATGAAAGAAATGTAATATTCTGAATTATGCATGGACAATAAGAGTAAAAACCGAACTGTAGCTTGTGCTGTCCACTGTGTGACATTTGCCTGCTGATGTACGGATCATCCAACAAATATTGGGGTTTTGTGAGACAGACCAACACAAAGAAGTGTGTCGTAGTGAGAATGAGGCAAAAAATACAAAATAAAACAAAATAGTCATGCCAAGTGACATGCAGTTTGTTGACTTTATTTATGGAAATTGGAGTAAAGGTGGATGAATTCTAACACACACCACACTATACAAATTTGTAACTGAAACATTAAATCCTCTTTCATCATTATGCATTATTTTGTGCTGGTCTACACAAAATAAAAACCAAATGTAAAATCCATTGATGACTGTGGTTAATACATGATGAAATATTGACATTTGAAGGGATAGAAACAGGTATTCGAAGCGCTCTTGTTAATAGAGAATGTAGTCAAGGTTTTTTTGTTGTTGTTTTTTTTTTGGTATAGTCCGTTTAGACGACTATTTAATGTTAATATGAATATGTTCTAAGAGCAAAATACTTAATTATTTTTTTTTCTTTTCTAGATTTTCAGAGTCAGCCAATGAAACACCCATGAATATGTGAAGTACTGTGAAATATTGAGTCTATTTTTCTCTCTTTTGAACATTTCTGAATTATTAGAAGCAGGGGTGGATGGAAGTGTCGGTGTAAACAACGACATGGCTGTATGGTGTGTTTTAAAGGGGCAGTGTCATATAAAATCAACTTTACATCATGTTATATTGTTAAGCCCTCACCAAAACATGCCTGGCCTGTTGTCTTGATACTTTCATGCATTTTTGAAAAATCCTTGTAACCCTTTATAGCGACCATTCAAGGATGCGGCTCAGTTCAGCTCCTTCAGACTAGCCAGCAGCAATTAGCAAACACTTGGTAGAACTGTTCATCAGATGAGCTCTTTGTGGGAGCTACTTCTCAGTGCAGTACAGGTAAAAGTGTCGTTAAGGGGTTAAAAGAAAAGGATGACTTCCTGAAGGCAGAGTTTCAGAAAGAGCAGGAGCTTCTTAAAGAGACAGAGGCCTTAAATTACAAACTCATATTTCTTTTAAGTTGTATTTGACAATACAGTATTCTGAAAGTGACATATTACTTGATTGCTCTCTAAAATAATGCTGTGTGACTAGAAAGCACAGAATACTGACCCTTTAAGGTGTTGAGCTGGTCATGTGGATAAAGGTAAAAGTATTCAGATGGAGGGGGGGGAAAAAATCCCACAGAGACGTTTTAATCCGGACCATAAGCAGATTCATGTGACTCTCTGTCTCTCTCTCAAGTTGTCTTGCATGCTCTGCTTTGCACAAATTTGATCAGCATCTTTAAAAGGATTTAGACAAAGTTCAAGCAAAAACAGCTGGAGAACCTAAATCAGGCCAAAAGTATAGTTTAAGCTTTAACGTTAAATGATCACACTCTGGACTGACATGGTAGTATATCTGTGAATACTTTCTCTTTTCTTTAAGATTGCAGAGACCTACTCACTGAGGCAGGAGCGTATCCTTTAAGCTGCATCATGACCTCATACGTCTCAGTAATGCACTCTGACACCTCTGGTTTTTTTTCATTCTTTCAACCGAATCACGACCGATCCGCCCAGCGTGAGACGCTGCAGACACAGGAGTGTGACTTCCAGAACGAAGCAGGGATTTACCAAAGAACAAATTATTAACAAAAATGAAACAGGAGCGAGCCAGAAGAGCTGCTGCTGTTGTCGTTCATCTCTTTCAATCGTATTTGTCCGCCCCCCCCCCCCCCCCCTTTGCATGCTCTGGGTGTTTCCCCTCACTTTTGGCTTGCAGTTGTAGTTTTTCCCCTTGTGCTGTTTGTGCCGTTTCCCCGGCAACAGCTGTCAGCCTGTTGCTTTTCTCTGCGATGGGGCGTCGTGTTTACAGGTTTGTGCGTGAGGAGGTGGAGGGAGCGGGTAACGTACAGGGGGAGAGAGAGGATCCACGATTCAGAGAGAGAAACGTCTGAAGACGCAGTGCAGGGTCCCGGTGGAGAAAGTTTACCGTTTACGAAAATGTTTTATTAGACAACTCAAATTGGCTGACGTTAGGCTTAGAGGGATTTTTTTTTTTTTTTTTTACCAAAGCATGTGTTTTGCCTGTTCTTTTCTTTTTTTTTTCCTTTTTTATTGAGAAAACATCTTTGTTTACAAGTACAAAGAAAAATTAAGGAGCAGAACACAAAATATATACATACAAAAATGCCAGGGCCGTATTATTCTACAGTAAATATATTGGTACAAAAAAGCAGAAAGCAGATATAATTACAAACATTACGAATAAAAAACATCAATAACTTGCGACATTCAAATGTGCTTACAGTTGGGTTTTTTTTGTTTGTACTCTTGGAAATAGCTGATAAATCTAGTTCAATTTCCTTAAAAATAAAATAAAAAAATAATAATAAAATGATCAAGATGACAAGAATTTACACTTGTGAATATAAAATTAGCTAATATCATTATTAGGTTAATTGTCGTCTTCTGCCAGCATTAGTATTCTTACCATGAAAATCAAAGATAATATGCTCACACTTTGATATAGTATCAAAATCATAAATGATTAAGTTATTACTTTGTTTCCAAAATCTTCTTGTGATGCAAGAGTCCCAGAATAAATGACAAATTGTTTCTGGATTCTCTTTGCAAAACTTACAGCTGGGGTTTATTGTTTTGATATATTTCGTCATGTATTGATTAGTAGCAGTTTAAACAAGACATGTCTCGTTTTGTTGTCCATCAAAAGTTTGTTCGGCGTTTTCCACGGCAGTGTTTCAAAGTGGCTGACCACCAGGGGGCGCTGTGGCGGCCTCAGCAAGTCAGAGGGAAGATGAGAGAAAATAAATTAACAAAATGTATATATATATATATTTTTTTTTTCTTAAAAAATTACAAACTAAAAGCTTTTCAAGTAACACGTGTTTATGACAAACTGTCATGGCTGCAATCTAGTGAATGCAAATTGATGAGAAAAACAATTACATCATTTACCGTCGTAAACAAGATACTTTCTGTATCTTTCTATGATCGAAGGTTTATTGTTATGAATGATTATGTCATTTATAACAATGAATTCTGTTTGTACATGCAGGTTTTAGTAGTTAGCGAGCTGAAGCTTACCTAAAACAAAGATGCAGTGTAGCTGAATGCCAATGTGTGTGTGTGTGTGTGTGTTTGCGTGTGTGTGTGTGTGTGTGTGTTTGGGTGTAGCTCTTTCTTTAACTGGTGCTCTATCAGACCAGTGGGCCATTCAGTTCCTACGATTGGAGAAGCTATACCACGAACGTCTGCTCTCTAATCTCACAGCCCTGCAGGAGAAATGGGGTACTGCATGCATCTGCTGGTTTCCAAATTGTAGTTTCTTCTTTAAAAAAATTACAATGTTTTTATTAGAAAAAAACATTAAAGTGACATTTCATCTGCATTTCTCAGAGAGTGAGTTTAATAAGAAGGAGGACGGGGAGAGCCGGGTGCCTCTGGAGGACGACAGCGTCAGCCGGAAACACATTGAGAAGCTGAGCCACATCTGCAGGACACACCACAGGTAAACATGTGGAGCCTTCAGGAAACCTTTAGCATCAACACTGCTTTTACCTAATCTACTCGTGGACGAGTGTCCACCTCAGAAAACAAGTTCTTGTTGCAAGAAGAGCAACAAAGTAAAAAAGTAGCATCGCGTGATATATGGGCATCTGCATCCGTATCAGACGATATTTGTCTTTTATTTTAAATATCGGTATCAGCTTTATTAAAACAACAGGGAAGAAATTACCGACTGATCTTTATTTTCATCTTGTTGTTTGTGTTTGCATTTCAGGAAGAGGAAACATATAATATATATAGATAATACCAGTAAATATTGGTTATCGGACCGTCCTTTCTTTAATATACCGATGATCACCAATTCCACATGTGAAAGTGTGCCCTTTTGTTTTTCATAATCTTGTACAGCAGAATTATTTAGCCAAGTTTCAAATTTGAAGGTGATCAAAACTGACTAAAAATGCCAAACAGCTTGTTAATAAAACATAAATAAATTCTAGGAATTCTGAATCAGATACCAACTTACAATGTCTAGAACTGTGGAGTCCACACTCTGCTGCTTGAAAATGCTTGGAAGCTTTTTTTAATTATAATTGTGCGCGCCGCCCGGAACAAGGCGGCGCCCGGGGCAAAGAGCCACACCGCCTGGAGCAGAAAACCTTCCTGGCCAGAGCAGGAAATGTCATTTCCTCTGGACTCAGACAGACACTGCGTGTCTAGATGCTGCTGCTGCTCCATGTTGATGTGACACACAAACAGATGTTGTCTTGTTGATTATTTTATAACTTCCACAGCAAACTGTCTGATTTGCCCCCCTCTTGTTTTTCTACCATGTCGCTGTTTCTCTGTGGCGTCTCTCAGACCGTCCTTAAGCCCGGACCAGGTCAGACATGACAAACCATTCTCTTTTGATGAATTTATGACTCTTTTTTTTTTTTTTTCCTCTCTTTTGTGGAACCAGTTTGTCTTTTATCTTCCTCAAACAGAAAATCCTGAACGCCGCGTTTATAGACACTCAGATTGAGACGGAAACTCTGCAGTATCATCATGGTAAAGGTAAGAATGCACCGACGGCCACAGCTCAAATAATTAAGGGAATTATGATGATATGATGGAGTTTTATAGCGACTGTACATAAGAGTAGATAACAAAAATAATGGACCACAGAAGTTTTGAGATTAATTTCACGTTTTTATAAATACAACATTGTAAATATTGTAAAAAAAGATGTAATTTGTCTCTTTTTTCAGCCTCCTAAGGAACTTCCTTTTGTTTATTTACATATGTAATAGTTATTTTGTTATCATTTTATAAATTATTCGCTTGTGTAACATCGTGATTTTTTTTTTTTAAAGAATCTGTTAATGTGCAGGTGCTTAACGTCTGTGTCCTTTGATATAAATTTACTTGAAAATCTTTACAAAGTGTTCAAAAAAAAAAAAAAAAAACAAGATGTAAATTTGCGAGAAAAACATAAAATATTTTGTAAGGATCGCCCATCTGCATGCTTTTCGCATTCTAGATGCCACATCAGTTCAAAAGTTAAATGTTTTTCACTTACTTGCACGGATTGCATGCTGTCGCCTCGTCGCACAAGTTCCACAGGAAACGACTGGAGAGGGACGTTTCTAAATGAAATGAATCAATAAAACAAAATGGCTTCCTTTAAGCCTTCCTAAATACATGAACACAAACACTGAGAATCTTCTGACATGTTTGGTTTGAGACAATAAAGCTATTTTTTTCTTAAGCATTTAAAAAAAAAAAAAAAAACAGTGGTATTTTTTGATATGGGCTGTATGGGTAGTTGCCCAGGGCGGCATCAGAAAGGGGCGTGGCGGTCTGACTTTTTATGTTAAAATAATGTCTTCTTCCTCTCTGAGTGACTTTCCAGCCCATGTCAGTATGTGACTCACTTCACTGAGAATAATGACACCGTCTCGTCTCACCAAGCCTCAGTCAGCGGCCTGCTTTGCTTCTGAGGACGTCACGCTTATTTTCACACCAGAATACGTCCACGTTTTCTGAGACAGAGAAATCATGTTACGCCTGATGATGGCTGGACATTTTCATTCTGCTTTTCTGAATGAAAATTCTGCGATTCTGCTTTACCGAAGGATGAACGGGACGTCTCGAGGTCCCAAATTTGATTTCGACCTCTAAAAGATTTTTGGCATTTAGTAAATACGAATGATTTGGTAATCCAAGCTGACCTAATAGAGGAAAAGTTTAGTAAAAAAAAAAGGCTACATAAAGTTTGATTTATTCAAAAAAAATTTGATTTTTGACTCTCTTCTATGTTTTTCTGTCTCTGTTCAGCCAACAAGCCTGAGAACACCCAGAGCATGATCTCCCAGTCAGACTTTTCCTCTCTACAGAGGGAGGAAGAGGAAGACCGGCAGGACGAAGGGGAAGAGGCGCTCGAGGAAGGGCAGGAAGTGGAAGCAGAGGAGCATGCGGCGCACGGCGAGGACACGCCGGAGGAAGAGGAGGTGAAGGTGGAGTGGCCGGCAGGAGTAGCGCAGGCGTCTGACAAAGACCTGGCCAAACTCTCCATCGCCGAGGGCGTAAGAGTTCACTTTGTCACCTGCTATGTCTGATAAATGTGACTTAATGTTGAGATAAATGTTCCAGACGCAGCGATCCACAAACCCTAAACGCCCTCATGACATTTTTCCTCTCTGCTTTCTTCCAATCAGTCAGTCTCTGCGTCTCTTTCTTCCCCTTCCTGTTCTGCTTAGCTGGAAACCCCAAACCATCCTCCGTCCTGACTTTTGTTTCCCTTCACACTCCCACGAATGTTTCCCCTGGCTCCCCTGTGAGCCTCCGCCCGCGTTTGCCGCTGTGAGCCGACACACGGCGTCCAGGCGACTGGGAGTGGTTTTCCTCTGAGGCGAAGTCAGAGCTGTTCCAGCCTGATGGATTCAAGATCAGGGCTGTTGTGTAATTCAGATCCGGCTTGAGAAGACACTTCTTATCAATGCAAAAAAACACAACAGCTTACCGAGTCATTTTCAGTCCAGTTTCCAGTGGAAACATCTCAGTACACTAGAAATAAGAGGAAAAAAAACTAACTTACAAGTAACTTTTCAATGAGAAATATTATCTTGTTTTCAGTCAGTTATTCCTTAATGTTGATTTAAAAAGTACTTGCTCCATTGGCAGATTATTTCACTCATAATACATTTTTCCCATGTTATAAAAATGAAAACATGATAGCATTAGCCTATCTTTTGCTAATGCTATCCTAGCATTGACTTAGCATGTGCCTATCCTAGCTACTGTTGGCATTGTCACACAATAAGCCAGCATTAGCACACGATAGCCACGCTAACGCATTGCCTTAAAAGGTAGAGGTAGCCTATCCATGCTAATGACCAGCAGAAGTAAGCAATCCAGGGAGCAACCAGCCTAATCATGCTAGCCACTAGCCTTATTTGCCAGTGCTGGTTGCTAAGTTACTGGTGTTGGCCTGTCATTAATCAGATCAGTATCTGGTTTTAGAACGAATATAGCTTCCTGTGACCAGGAGCTACCACTGGGTCAGCGACAGTCTTCATTTTGGCGGTCCAAGGCTTTGTGAGGCCTTGAGCAAAATATATTGATTTATTACGTTTAACATTTAGTCGGCTTTATGTCTTCTCAACACCACACCTTGATGAAATTATAATAAAATAAGAAACTCTTATGAAGGCAGTGATCCAATCAGACTCCAAATGACCTGGTTATTAACAGGACAAATGGATTTATGGTCTGGTTGATAAGCTGAGCCTTAAAAGGTTTTGCTCTCTCGACTTTGGGCTGTGTCCGTTTGGGTCCAAGTCGCCACGCCGATCAGAACAAAGGTCATGTGTTGCACTCTGATAAAGTTTCTGCTGACTGGCTGCCGATCACCGTGATATTTACCCTGCGGCTGACACGCTGACCTCACGGATTAACTGACGCACTCGCAATTACGGCAAATGGATTCAGAAATCTCAACAGATGGCCCGGTTTTGCCGGTTTGTTTCCAATGAATTGTTTGTCCTGTTTAAGAGCTAATCGCTGTAACAGCCAGGGGTCAAAGTCGTGCTTGTGACTTTTGCTATCTGACCTCTGTTCTGCTTTTTGTGTTGCTGTGAAGAGTTCAAGAGTTAGAAGAGAAATGACATGTGCATCTCCTTCAGAGATCCTCCCCGGACGGCCTGGTGTCCATCCTGAAGAGGAGGCGAGCCTCGCTGGACGGACTTCCTCCCCCGAGCACCGCCACTGCCGCCGACAAGCAGACGTCCAAACGCAAAGTTCGCTTCAGCGAACCAGAGGATGGCGTAGACCAAGGTGCGGCGTGACAAACCGGAACTGAAGATCTCTACGCCTCCTCTGCTCTCTAACCTTTGTGTTTTCCACGTAGATGACGTTGGAGGAGACTCCTGCCTCATCCTGCTGCTGCTGTGTCTGGTCACCGTGGTGATCAGCGTAGGCGGGACTGCGTTCTACTGCACTCTGGTGGACACTTACTCCAACATCTGCACCGACTTCGCTCAGAACGTCGACTTCTACGTCACGAACGCACGGGGTTTCCTGGAAGGGCTCGGACAGTGGCTCCCCCTGCAGACTTAGGGCCAGCCGGGTTTCAAGACTCTCTGGGCGCGATGGAAGAGGCTTCTGGTCGCCGGCGGCGACGAGAAAACCCGACGGGACCTCTGGAAACAGCGACTACCCCGGCTGCTGCTGCTTCGCAGAGTCTGAATCTAATCTTTACTGGACATGTATGTACACAGAGCCTTGCAGAAGTATTCACAACCCTGAACTTTCCCAAGTTTTCATCGTGTTCATTGCTTCAGAGACGTTTAATGGGATTTTATGTGACAGACTTAAACATAGTGCACAATTGTAAGGTGGAAGAAAAATGAAACATTATTTATAAAAGCATGTTTGTCTAACTGCAAATATCTTTATACACTTAAAATAAGCCAAAAATATCTTACGAGTAACTTTTCAGCAAGATATAAAAGTGTGTTTTGAGTCAATAACTCCTTAATATTGATTATGAACTAGTTCCAATGGCAGATTATTGCACTTAAAGCATGGGGGAAATGTCTTGTTATAAGTGAAGTAATCTGCCAACACAGTTTTGTTTAGTCAATATTAACTGAAAAGTTACTTGCAGAAGCTTTTTTTGTCTCATTTTAAGTGTTCTAAGATATTTGCACTAGAAACTATATATAAAAAAAAATGCTTGGAAGGATTTTGTGCTTTTCTTGTGTTCAAGTCATTTGGCAAGGAATTTTACGTATGCTTACATATGAAGGTACCTGTGACTTTTTGTCACTCGCAACTATAACAATCCCAGACTATAACCTGACATCAGGTAAGTCTGAGGCAACAGAGGAGTAGAAGTGAGAAACATTGCCACCTGCAGGTTGGAGTTAGCCTCGCTTAAATCTGCTGTTTTTGGACCATTTTTGCAGAAAATTTGCCATAAACTCAAAATTATGAGCTAGTACAAAGAAGTGTGGGAGAATTTGTTGATTTTGCGTAAAATCACAAAAACTGCTTTGATTTTGATTGATAAAATAATCTTGAACTACTGCTGTCTTGAGGCTTCTATTCTTCTGTTCCTCTGGAGTCTAAAGGGCCACATGTAAAGCTACGGAGGGTCGGATTTGGCCCCTGAGCCGTGAGTGTGACTCCTGTGGTTTCTGTCATTTTCCTGCTGGAAGGTGAACTTCCACCACAAGTCTTTTCCAGCCACTAACAGATGGCAAGATTTCCCTCCGTCCATCTTGCTTAAAATAAAGCACTCCCTTAGCATGATACTGCCCCCACCATGTTGTGTTGTGTAGTTGCCGTGTTCATGGAGCTGTGCAGTGTTAGTTTTTCTTAGATCAATTTCGATTTCATCTTATCAGATGAAATCTGATGTTTTTCAGATGTTTTTCCACATCTTTCTTCTATAGACCAAATTCTGCTGAATCCAAATGCACGCCGCACTTTTCATATTTTTTTTTCTATAAAAAAACATCTGTAAAAAAAAAAAAAAAATCTAAATAAATTTTTTCCACTTAACAATCACATATAAATTTGTAGGTCTGTCATGTACGTAACTAACAAAATGCATTGAGATTTGTGGTTGTTTTGGGACAAAATGCTGGGAAAGTTTCACGGTTATCTTCTGCGAGGCACTGAAACCGAACCGGTGCGCCGTCTGTCAAGACCAACCACTTCACCTCAGAAGAGAAACGTTTTAATGCACCGGTGTTGTAAATATTCCGTAACCAGGTCATGGACGGCTTCAGCTGTATGTAGACGACAGCAGAAGTCATAGATGTGTCTTGCCTTTTCGCCACATACTTGCAGCAACTGTGTGACTTTAAATGTTTTCCCAGAGAAGCTGCCTCGACGGTTTCTCTGTCATTTTTTGAACCTTTATTATTTCTCCCACCAGAATTACTTGTTTTTGTGTAATTTTTTATCTTCGGCCTACCTCTCTCTGGATCATTTCCATCTTTTCTAAACGAGAAAAGAAAGGAAAGCTTCAAATTCTGTTCTTTTGGATCAACTCTGACAGCAGCTGCTGTTTTCTAAATAACTTTACTCCTACAACCACAATTTGCCCAATTTATTTTGCTATAGATATAAGAAATACAGTACAAAATAATTCACCCCTTTAAATTTTTCCACGTTATTCCCCCTCCCCCCCCTCATTCTTCCTTGCAAAATTGCTAAACTCTGTCAGCCTGGAAAGAATATGTAATATTGGTTTTCACTTTGACTATGTCATCCTAACATATGAAGTTTTTACCTTGTAATCAACTCTGATGCTGAAGAAAACCAAACATTCCCCCAGCATGATGCTGCCTCTACCATGTCTCACAGCAGGAGTAATGAGCACATATGAGTTTCTCCTTTTCAGTGACCACACAGATTATCAACCATATCAAACAAGCGACTTCTTGCGGTTTTTGTGGGGGTTTGGTTTTTTCTTTTGAAAGAAAAAAATAAAGTTAGCCACTAAGAAAGTCTAGATGGCAGACATTTTTAAGATGGTTCACCATGGTTGTCAAGAAAAATGTATTTTTACCCTAAATTTTCCAATATTCATTAGAGATGAATACTTCTGGTGTCAAAACATACATAATTGGACCAACTTGATTGGTTGCCATGGAAAAATCATTTTTGCACCAAAATCAGGAATCGGATGAATGTGTTTGCTGTCAAAATAAAATAAATAAATAAAACTAGCTACGTATTTTGAACGATAGAAACCATAAATTATACACATTTTCTTGTTTTCGTGTCTCCTTTTTCCTGTGGACATTTTTCAAAATGGCCACCATTGTATGATGTGTTTGTACGAAACTCAGCAGCAGTTTTTGCAAATGGTGGCACAGCTAGCCAAAATGGTCCACTAATTCGCTAAGAAAGAATCTTAGCGGCGCTAAAGCTAAACACATAAACAAATTAGAGGAAGCTAACTCTAAGTAGCCACCAGTCTGCTAGTCGTTAACTGGAAGGAAATGAAGATGGTGACACAAACAGCAAAGTCTTCAGTTACAGTTTTAGTATCAGATTTAGCTACGTATTGCTACATTAATGTTGTATGGACACGATGACCATAACCAGAAACATGTGACATGAAGTTCATCTAAGTCCTGATATTGGGCAGCATTTTATAGCAATAAGTCATTTAAAATGGTCAAAAATGGCAGCCATCTTGTTAATGGCCACCTGATGAAATTCACGTCACTCAGAAAATATGAGAAACTCACCACCTGAAGGGTGAAAGTATAAACTTTAAATCTTTATTCCACACTTTAAAGATTTTTACAGCGACATGCTTCACTGCTGTCAGATAACTTGACAGACATGCGTTTTATTCAAATGAATTCAACCTTGACTTCAGCGCTGACAAAGTCCAGATTTGTGTAAAGTAAGATATTTGATTTTTGTGTCGTCCTTGTATATTGTTGTCTGATCATGTAATATAGTTTGGACACTGAGCTTTAATCTCGTCTCTTTTTTTTATATAGTGTTTTTATAAAAATTGTTCTGGTTTAAGACAGAACATCACTTTAAATGTAAAGCATTAAAACAAATATGCGTTTAGTAGGTCTCATGTGTGTGTGTTCGTGTGTGTGTGTGTTCATCACTTCAGTGCCTATTCTCCACAATTTCCAACAAAGTAAGGCGTTCATTTGGTGTAATTCACAGAATTGGCCACACGAGGGCACTGCACTCCATAGGTTCTACTGAGAGCGTTCAAGGGACCAAATGAAGTTGTTAGTTGTTGGGTCAGATTTACTGGAAGTCCTAAAGGTCAAACGCCTACAGAACAAGCAGGTAGGGAACATAACAACCCAAAAGTCCATTAAGAGTGCAAAATGAGAAATTTGAACATATTTATGTTGAAATTTAGCCCTTATTCATTCTATTCTTATTGAATTTATATTGTCATCTGTGTGCAACTCTACTTGATTTGATTGCTGTTGCATTGAATCCCCCCCACTGTGGAACAATAGAGGAATTTCTATTTTCATTACATTTAGATGCTAAGAGAAACAGGCAGATTGGAAAACAAAATAAATACTTTAGAATATCTAAAAAAAAGTGATCATTTAAGTTTTTCTGTGCAAGTAATCAAATGATAGTGATTGTTTCTTTCCACTTTGCCCTGTATGTCAAATTCAACACTAAAGTAAAAATTTTTACTATTATTTTTTAATGTATCCTTTCCAGCGGTGTGGCTCTCATTATTGTTGTCTGAGTGTCCAGCTGAAGAACAACAGATGTACTTTCACTAGTGGACACTACGGCTTTCACCATGACGCTCCAGTTGAATTAAAGCTTCTATTAGAAGTTTCTTTGGGTTTGTTTCCAATGCAGTCGACACAGAGACAAAAAAAACAAGAAAAAAGAAAGGGAGAACATTTAAAAAAAAAAAGAGAGAAAGAAAAAAAAAACACAAGTCAACACTTTTTGAAGTCTGAGTCCAAAAAGAAAACCGAGAACCGCAACAAAAAAAAAAAAAGAAAATTCCATAAAAATGTGACGTTTTAGAATTTATCTTGAAATCTGTCAAAAGTTGCTCGTCTGCCATTTTGTTCACTTCTTTCAGCTCCATTATGTGCCTCTTCTGATGTCATCGCCCCGATTACACACAGAACAGATTTCGACGTTTTCTGCTTCACTGCACTTTTGAAGAACTTTGTGATTGCTGAAATCCTGCAGTGGAATGCTGGACTTCATTACCCAGCTGTCTGTTTTCATTTGTTAGAGAGAGAGAGAAAAAGACACCAGTGGACGACATCTTTCATATTAATGAAACTGGAAACATCCTGTTATCCTGTCAGAGCTCATCACCACTGACTTCCTGTCACATCCTGAGTAGTTTAAAAGTCTTAGAGTGGTCAGATTCTTTCTTATTTTTAAAATCGGATCTACCCTTTAAAAATATCTAATACTTTAAACGGCAGTGCTGTAATTAAGTGACTTTTTGTATTAGGATCAAGTAGACAAACATTTATGTTAAAAACAATATTCTTTGGAACCTCATCCAGATCCAGGTCTTTTTCATCATCCACTTTGTGTTCTCAGATGGACTGATGGCTGCGTTGACTGCTGGTCATGTTGTTGAGTTGAGCCGCCTTTCTTCTCCTGCGACTGCCCCGCTCAGCTCCTTCAGACTAGTCAGCAGCATTTAGCAAACACCTGGTGGAACTGAGTATCTGCGGAGCTCATTATAGGAGCGACCTCTCAGTGAAAACTCTGCTAAAAACGTCGTTAAAGGGTTAATAGAGGAGCCATGTTGGGATGACTTCCTATAGGTGGAGCTTCAGAAAGAGCAGGAACTTCTAAAAGAGACAGAGACCAATTTCAAGGCGTTAAACTACAAGGTGAAGATTTTTTTAAGTCATATTTGATATACAAAGTATTCCTATAATAACTGATGGTAATACAGTTATCTAATTGTGCTTTAAAATACACATATATATATATATGCCTGGAAAATACACATCATTACCCTTTTTAATTTCCATTTTACTCTTGATTTTAAATACTTTCACTGTTACCAACTCACAATTCTACGTTTTACCAAACAGGCGTTCGTTAACACAAGACTTACCTGTCCTCATCCATCCATGAGCCGGGTTCTGCTGAAGGTTCCTTCCTGTCAAAAACACTTTGTTTCTCTCCGCCGTCGCCATGTGCTTGCCAAACACCAACCAGCACGTCCGAGGGACACGTCCCGACTCTTTCCTGGGCTTCTTGGTTTTAGGAGGAAGAATCTAGAGGCGTTTTTGGACGACATTTGTTTCCTGACCGGCGAACACAGCAGAACACGCTCCACAAGCCGCGCAGGAGATTCTGCTGGCAGTTAGATCCCAGCGTCAGAGGAGGCAACGAGCCGGTGGGAGCCAAAGTCAGGAAGAGGTGACGCTATTACTGAGGAATTACTGTCGGGCTAAAACACTTAGGGCATGAGAGGCAGTATTTCTGCTGGTTGGCAGGATGCCCTGGAAAAAGGTCAAACATGCAGAGACAAACGCTGTCTTTTTGATCCTTTGAATCCAAATACCGAATATTTTGGTGGTTCTATTTAAAATATAGCTTTGAATAAAAAAGTGTGTTAAATTTTTCTAAACGTTTCTGCAATCTGTTTTTAAAATTCTTCCAGCTTGATTTGGAGAGTGTTTTTGTTGAATATGAGAATAAATATCCACATTTGAAACATATATTTTGTAATTTCTTTGTCTCTTTGATATTAAAATCTGCTTTTACACCATTTAGGTGACAAAAAAAATAAATAAGACCAGAAGAATCTGTATGATGTGAATATATATATATATTTTTACAATCCTGTACTTTTCTTGCTAAACATCAAACAAGGAGCTTCCAGTGATGGTACAGAAACCCAGCGGACATTAAAGTCAGGAAGTGTCTGAAAGAATGCTGTGATTTGCCGACTATTACTGTCTGGCAGAGTGACTTCTACTGGGAGTAATGAGATTTTATTGGAAGGCAGAGTCTGCCAGGAAGGAGGAGGCAGATTTAGGAGTCGATCGGTGGACGAGACGAGATGAAATTGGGCTCTGCTGAGGCTGCAAGCTGAGGAACATTAAAGCAAACAGGGATCTCTTCAATTTCCCCCCGGAGTGATTCAGGGCCACTCCAGTGAGTTTGGAGTCGTTTTTCAGCGAAGAGACATTGTGGCCTTCTAAAAGTACTCACATGTTTTGGAGTTTGTTTTTTTTTTACAATTTGCCATGTTGCAACCTTGAGCTTTTTCTGTATGTTGCCTGTATGTGAACTTCGGCCATTTTAACACAAAATACTGGTCAGTTCCAAAGCATAGGATCCATTCTTGTCACTTTTTGAGTTTAACATATAAAAACATTGAGGAAGACCTGAAAAGACTTTTCACTCGGTTCGACTGGAACATTTCTTACATTTTCAGCTGCTGTGGTTCTCTTTTACGTCACACTGTCAAATCAAACAAACCCTTTGAAAAACCTCATCTAAATTTTTAAACCAACTTTCATGGATGTAAATTGCAAAATGTGATGTCTGACTAATCTTGTATATGTTATATATCAATTTTAAATTGTCCTATATTATATTTGTATTTCATAAATCAGGAAGATGTAAACAAATGGTGCCCATAGACAGCTGTTAAACTTTTAAATGGTTGTACTTAATATCATCTTCTGAAACACAGCAGATGGGATATAGACTGGTAAAAACTGTTGCTTATGGACTGATTTCGTATTATGACTGTTTGTATATTTTCGGCCATCTTTAACTTGTTTCCTCTTGGTGATGGAGGAATCTGTGCCTGCTGCATGTCGGTCAGCCATCCTGCAGCAGCTGTGGCTGTTTTGATCAGAGACAAAGGATGAATCCATCTCATTACGCTGTTCAGACTGGAAATATGACGAGTCCCATGTAGTGATCCGCCACTTCTCCAACACTCATTACTATCTCATCCCTCACTTTCCCCTTCAAATTCTCACTCTTTTTTTTTTTTTTTCCCCTTGTCTGGCTCAAAGTTAATCACCTCACTTTTATCCTTCATCCCCTCCCCCTCTCCTCCCTCCGTCTATTTACCTCATTTCATCTTTCATTTCCCTCACACTTTGCACCACTCATCTCTCTGTCGCCTTTTATTTCCCCTTGTTACCATCTACTCTCCCTGGCTTTTCATTTTCTCCCTTGCTGTGCAGCTTCAGAACAGAGCCGGTGTTTTTGACATGTCGTCCTCTTCGGGTTCCCGGTCCACTCTCTTTCGTAGATCCAGTTCTGACGCATCGCTCGCTTCTGCTGTCTAATTTACGTGATCAGAGTATGTCAGCGATGACCAGCGGCATTTTAAAACCCAAGGAGAACGTTTACGGCATTTAAAAGTATTTTACGGGAAGCGATCACTGGCTGTGCTTGAATTTTAAATGCGGCATCCTCAAAAATCAAACTACTTCCTGTCTTCTTCGCGGTTTCCGCCAGTAGCAACAGCCGGCTGTTGGTGCGATCCAAAAGCCGTTTTTCTATTGCAGCTTTACGAAAGACGCTAATTTACATTCAGCTGGAGAAACTACCTCATTCCAAGCAGTTCTTTTAAATTTGTTAATTCCTTTTCTTAATTCCAAATTGTACAATTTTATGGCTGAAAACAAAACTTTTTTCAGCGTCTGTCTGTACTATTCTCACTGATGAGATTTTCTTGAACACGCAGACATTATACACACATTTCAAACTATTCCTTCAGAATATCAATATAATCTGAAATACACCTTTGCTCCACAGATTAGGTGCCAAAGCCGATCAACATGTATTGATGATGTGAGTCAATAGATGCCAATGAACTTCACAAAATAAATTACCTTTTTCTGCTATTAGAACTCAGCAAACTTTTGAAATAAATTATTGCAATTTTCTGACTACAATGAAACGTTGACTTCTGCTTCCAGACAGTGAAGCCTTATAAAGGAGGTAGGAGCTGAAATTTAAACGATAAAACATGAAAAAAACCCCAAAAACAACCAACAAGAAAAAAACACAGTAAGATAAATGTTTGTCAGCAGTTATCTAATGAAACATGACAAACAATTTCATAATTTCAGTTTTGCATGGTATTTTCTCTGAGCTGAGCTCTTAATGTTGAACTTTGGGTTTTCATTAGCTGTAATCACCTAAATTAATAGAAACAATATATAAATTTCACTTCAATGAAGTTACTGTTATTAACTTCTGTTTCCTGTCCAGGATATTTGACGACGGTTGAAGCAAGTAAAGCTTGAATAAGATGCACTATCAGTTACTTAAAGAGGCAGTATTTTGTAAAATCAACTTTTTTGAGTTTTACATCATGTTGTAATTTTATCCAAATATCAAAAATAAACCTGGAGTCTTGCCATGATTCATCCAAGCATGTTTGAGAAATCATTTAATCTCCCATGGCAACCATTCAGTTGTGCAAAATCAAAGTTCCTCTTCAGAGCTGCAGTTTCCAAGCTAATCTTCTGTCTCACAGACCAGCCCTTCCCCACTCGGGTCCTTCTGACTAGCCAGCAGCAATTAGCAAACACCTGGTGGAACTGCTCATCTGTTGAGCTCATTATACCAGCTCCTTCTCAGAGCAAAGCTGGTTGTGCTGACTTCCTGCAGGCAGTTTCAGAAAAAGCTGGATGAGTTAGGAAGCCCAATTTTCTCTAAGACATATTTGATATATACAGAATTTTTAGAAGAACTGAAGGTAACATAGTTAATTGTGCTATAAAATGGCACCATGTGCAAGAAAAATATGTAGTCCTGTCTCTTTAAAGATACAAGACAAAAAAGACATTAAATGACTAAGTCAAATTAGATATCGTCACTTTGATAAAATAATGGCCTACGTCATTTTTTGCCAATATTGTCTTTTGGTAGAAAATGACGTTTTAATGGCCATATGACAACTTGATTGTGCTATGAAATGACACAATATCACTAGAAAATACACAATGATCTCTCACATGCTTTACTTTTCCCTGCTATGCCTCATCTTCGCCACCATGTGTCAGTGTTTCCCGGTTCTAAAAAAACAAAACAAAAAAACAAGCAGAAATTCACCGCGTCCCTGACAGCAGAGGTGACGTCACGCCTCTGAGGACAGAATGATGGTGGCTGTTCGGGTCGAACACTGTGAGAAACAGCAGAAAGGCAAGCGAAACATTTCAGAGGAAATGACACCTCAGATGTACAAAATACGAGGTCAAGGTTGGAAAGATCTCTAAAGCTGTGACCGAGTAGAGAACGAGCAGAAACAAACAGAGAGCCACTCCCAGGCCTGTGGGCAGTGAAAACGCGTCCTGAGTGGCTTCTGTGTTTAACAGTGTATTATATTACAGCGTGATCAGAGGCTTTTAGAGCCGAGCCGAGAGAAGCCGAGAGAAGCCGAGCCGAGCCGAGCAGGGTGGGGCTTGTTTATTTGGCTCTGCGTCCCAGAAATGAAAGGTGGGGGCGGCGGGGGATTGCAGTGGTTTCCCTCTGCGTAACAGCGAGCGAGAGCAGCTCCTCCCTGAGCAGATATCCACTTCACGTCCCTCGGTTCACCCGCGTCCTGGTCGCTCTGCTCCTCTCGACCAGCTGCCTGCGTCCTCTGGTTATTAGTCGTTCATTAGAAACATTCAGTTTTCTACAACACGTTGCTGTTTTATTGCTAGTGGCCTTATTGACGTTTAACAACAAATTCTAAACTTGTTTGTATAGAAGAATGCCTCTTTAATGGATTTGGCTAACAGAGCTAATTAGCTAACAGAGCAATTAGTTCTCTTAACTTTGTCTGTTTCTGTCCTCAATGGACCACTGGCTCAGTTCTTCAACCTTTATCTTTGTCTCTGTTTTGAACAACGGAGCTAAAATCAGTTATTAGTTTGAGCTTTCTTTATAGCAGGCGTGTCAAACTCCAGTCCTCAAGGGCCCTGCAACTTTTAGATGTGTCTTTGCTGCATCACCTGAATAGAATAATTAGGTCATTAAGGCTCTGGAGAACTGATCTACCCAATGAGGAGGTAATTAATCCATTTCATTCCAGTGTTTTGTACCTGTGGCACATCTAAAACCTGCAGGACAGCGGCCCTTGAGGACTGGAGTTTGACACCTGTGCTTTATAGCTTAGTTTTACTCCATTATGTCTTTTTGTTTGTCTAATTCAGTTAGTTTTAAACAGGGTTTGGAGCGTGTTTACCAGCTTTTATTATTTATTGCTGGTTTTAGTTTTAGTTTAGTTTTTTTTAATTATAGTAGTTTTAGTGTTGCTGTACTTTGGTAAATCTTTAGGTGCAGAATTCAAATAGGTCAGACTGTTGCATTGAGATTATGTGTTTGTCAGGGAATGAAAACTCTCTCAACTTTTGCTGTTGCCATTTTGCGGACTACCAGGAGAACAGAGTGCGTTCATTTTCCAACGGCTGCTGTAAACCGCTTGTGTGAAGAAACATAATTTCACATCAGTTCAAAAAGCTAATATTTTCATAATCACAAAAACAAAGAATATACCTATAATTGCAGTATGTTTTATGTAGTTTTATAAATATGAGACATAGTTCCAATTAGTTGAATCAATTAACGTTTTAACTTATTTCAGTTAACGGAAATGTTTTCTCAAGTTGTTATTTGGACAGTTTTAGTTATCTATGATAACCTTGACTATACCAGCTCTCTCTAATTGAGAGAGCTGGTATAGCACATTTCCATTACAAATGTGCGCAAAACTTTTTTGTTATTCTGCTAATGTCGAGAGAGAAAAAAAACCCTGGGAAGAGCCGCGTTCAGGGGAGACGATGAGAGTTAGAAAGTTTGACAAAAAAAGAAATTGAGAGGAGAGAATAAAGACAGGGCAACCGGGGAAGGTTTGATGAATTGAGATCTTCTGCTGGTTTTTGGCGAGATCGCCTGAGGACAGACTGCAGGCACAAAACACAAATCTCACAGCAGTAGTAAGTTTTAATGAGCAAAACTAAACTTTCAGGAAACAGTGGTTGAAATGCCACTTTATTTTTCTACCACCAACAGAAAAAAATACTTATATAGTGACAGGTCTGGCGCTTTATTTTGAAGTTTGAGTTTTCCAGCTCTAAAAATGCTTTTTACCTGAGTCTAAACATGAAGAATTTTGTTAATAATTCAGATCCCGTGATATAGATGGTGTAACTTTTATGATGTCTACGTGTCCAATAAATCTGAATATTATGGAAAAGTTTATTTCAGTAATTCAATTCACAAAGTGATACACATTATAAAGCTCAATCACACACAGATCAATGGTTTTAAGACTTTATTTCTGTTAATTATGATGATTTTCAGCTTATAGCTAATAAAAAACATTTAAAATGATCATGCTACCTCATAAGAAGGCTACTTCCTAATTCATTTTTATTGGCGTTGCATTTTGTTCTTACCTGAGACGTTGGTGTTGTGCATCTTTGCCAGTTGGTGTGGCGCGGCGGTCCACGCTGCTTTTTTGACTCATTCCAGACTCAAACAAAAATGTATGATTTGGAGCAACAACCTGCTAACCAAAACTGCTGGTTGCATCAGAGTAAAGCCCTGATGAGTTGGATGCTAGGAGTCCAAAAATCAGTAGTGTGTTTATTTGTAGTCTGCAGGTTTCAGCTTGGGTAGGATTACATTATAGTTATCTAAGAAATGTAAAAAAAAAAGTAAAAATATATTCGTCAGGGTTCAGCTCCTCAACATATCTATCCATTTTCTACACTTGGATGAATCAGTCAGGATCAAGGGAGGCCATCCCAACTGATTGGGGAAAATATGAGAACATAGAGGCATTTTTGGAACTCCCTACTTGGGTAGGCATAGGGTGTTTTGCATGAGGATTTGGGACACAGTGTTTCTTAGTAACATTTGGTTTGCTCTGTATGTAATGTATGCCATTCAATGAATCAAAAATGTATCGGTCGTAATGCTAAGATAACTCAATTTACTGCAGACAGGGATTGCTTCCCTTTTGTTTCTACAATCCCAAACTAAGAGCATAGTTAGAGATATTTCAGAGCTCTCTTCTGTCTTCCACCATTGCACTCTTTGAAAACTGAAGGATGCTGCACAGTGGAAAGAAGACCATCAACCACTGTGGCTACTCAACTGCACCCTGTCGTGAATTATTAATCAAGACAGAGATTTCCATCAAGGGCTTCTTGTGCTTGAGAACATTTTTCAACCCCTAAGCAGATCTTTCTGTTGTATATGAGTTTCTTTTTATTATTTCAAACAGTGCCAGGGCAGCTGAAGCCACATTTTCATTCATTCACCTTCTCCTCTTCTTGGCGGTAAGGTCAATCAACGAGGAAACCAATGTGTATGAGTTTGGACTGTGGAGGAAAGCCAATCGGTCTCTGCACACAAAGAGGTTCGTACCAACGTTCTCCTGGATGCGATTTAATAATGCTAGCCGCTTGCTAGCTAATGAGCTTCAGGGTTTGAGTGCCACATAGTCAACTTTACCTCTGCAACAGAACCGAAATATATTACTTTGGTCAGTTGGATAAAATATCCAAATGTCATAGAAATAATGGAAGTCATTTGTCTGTTTTGTTTGACTATATCTGAATGTGTTTGTTTACTCTGATTCGTATCAGGTTCAGGCTGTTGGCGGGTTGTCTGCAATCTATAAAGAGACATGACAACAGCTGTTTGAGGAAACTCTTCTATTGGTTTTGATTTTCCCCGGATTGGACACAAATCAATGTAGCATGGCCTTGTTTGTAATAAAATCCTGTTTTCAGTCATCTAAGCCTATAAGAGTCTTCAGCACTTCATCTCACAGAGGCGTATGGGCCACTGAACACACTTATACACTTCAGTGTCATTACTCCCGTAATAATAACATACACTCATTTACCCTCATTGGATGCAATTTTGTAAATTTCTGGTTTAATCACCTTTTGCCATCAGAGCTTACCAAGGTAACGCATTTATTGTGGCGTCTCATATTAACACAGTCATACAGTGACTGTAGATTTTTAAGCTGCAGATCCGTGAGGAGAATCTCAAAGCTACTGCACTGAGATCTGGTGACCTTGGAGGCCAACGTAGTACCGTGTCCTGATTATGTTCAATAAACTCCGTGACAAGGAACATTATTCTACTGGAGGTAGTCATTAGAAGAAGGTACACAGTGGTCATAAAGGGTTGGGCATGTTCAGCTGCAATACTAAGGTGGGCTGTGGACTTTAGATGATGTTCTGCTGGTACTGACACCACCAACAACAATCTGTTCTGTTGATACAAGGCAGGATGGAGCCACGCGTTTATGCTATTTACGGCAAATTCTGACCCGACCATCTGTATGTCGCAGCTGAAATCTAGACTCATCAGTTCAGACAACTTCTCAGGGAATTGCAGCCTCAGCAGTATCACCCTCTGTGGTTTTCTGTTCCTGAAGCCCATCTGCTTAAAGGTTCAGTGCTTTGCTAATTAAAAACGTTATTCTGCCTACCTCAGCTGTAAGGACCGCTAATTTCAGCTTCTGTTGCCTTCAAGACATTTTTGTCCACACAGCTGCAGTAATCAGTGGATATTTTCTCTACTTTGGACCCTTCTCTGTAAGCCAGAGAGATTGTTGTAGATCGGCAGTTTTCTAAATACCCAGACCCCGACTTTCACCAACAGCCATGTCTAGAGCCACTATGTCCCCTTTCTTCTCCATTTTGATGCCAGTGTGTGTAGATCAGTGGTCTCAAACCCCAATCCTCCAATAGCAGCTCATTAACAGAGCTCTGTAGAGCTGGACTGCATGCTAGTGAGGCAGTTTATCCATTAAATTCAAGTGTGTAGTACAAGGGACACAACTAAATGTGTGCAGGAGTCTGGTCCTTGAGGAATGCAATGTGAGACCACTGGTGTAGATCCTAGATTCACCTTCTTTTGTTCTACCTTGCTAACTTTTAGTTAATGTTCAAACCGAACACCATTGAGCGTCAGGGCGTCTGGTTTACGTGCAAAGTCTGGACGCGTCCCTAGGGCAGATTGACAAAGGTTTGAAGCGTTTCAAGTGTTTGACGGGAGACACTGGCGTTGGAAAATCTGAACTTTTGCATCTGCATGTGGAATGCCGGCCAATCAGAAAAACTCAGCTATGTGAGTGAAAAGCTTTGATATGAGTGCCTGTGGCTAAATCAGAAGGATTTAAATCAAAAGACCTTACCTAAGGTAGATGTATGAATGTTCACTTTTTTTTGGATTTTCATAAGTTCATTAAGTGCATCTTTTCCTGTTTTCTGTGGTGTGAATTTGTTGCTGTCCTTTTCACACATTTTTAAAGGTGTATTATTGGTGTAGGCACCAAAGCGGTTCAGCAAGTTGAGAGAGGAAAATAGCGCTCATAGTGTCCCTCGTCAGCACGCATGTAGTGTATGAAACTTGCAATACATCTGAACTATCTGGTGAGTTCAAACTTGGCGCAGAGGCGACGATGACAACGATCTTTTGCTTCCACTAAATAAAGTCAAGAGACTCTCTCAATATTTCATCAGAAACCGGGATGGGGAATAAAAGGTAATAGTCAAGAGACTCCTATTAAGGTGCTTCTTTCCACACTTTTCACACAATGTCAAGCATCAGACTTCAAAGTGCACAAACGTCCAACTCGTATGGCAAGCCAAGCGGGCCATGTATTACCACTTCTACCACCCGTCTGACTAAAGAGTCATGCAAAAAATGACACTTTGTGGTTTAGAAAGCTGGAAAATACAACAAAACTTCATCTAAAGCGCTGCTTTTCACACTGTCCTAAGATTCTTTCTGAACGCTAAAAATTCACGCTGTTTGTTGTGGTCACTGAACGCGTGATGGCGTTCAGTGACCACAACGGCTTTCAAAACAGTTTTCAGTGACCAAAATAAATGCCGGAATTTTTGGATGTTCAGACGATAGTCTTTCAATGTCGTAAAAAAAAAAAAAATCATTTTTGCCATATTTTACAGCGTTCTGACCTATAATCTGACTTTTTTTTTACATGACTGTTTAGCCAGACACGTGGTAAAATTGCCGTTATGTTGCCATAAACCTGAGGTGCTGGACGCGCAAAACGTGTTCCGTCTGAACGCAGGATCAATGAAATTACTTGGTGCTTTTTTTTTTTTCACAGGAAATTGTGGAGATTTGGTGGACTGTCTGCCCAATCAGTGATGACCTTTATGTATCAAAAGGCCAAAAATACGATTTGCTCTCTGAAGTGGACCCTGCTGACTCTGCCACAAGAACCCGAGATCCTGTGAGCAATAAAGACAGACACCGGTGCAGCTAGGGTTTATTACTTTTAATCAATTCAGCTAGCTACAAAATGTCCACCACTGCACACACTGACAGGATACAGAGAGGGGGGTCGTTACTATTACATGCATTGAGGACATCGATCTCACAGTTGAACCTATTGTGTCATTCAGGTTTAGGGTTTTTATTCACCTTGCTGTAACTACTGAACATTTTGGCGATTTGGTGTGCATAGCTCTAAAGTACAGAAGCAAAGAACAAAAAAAAAAAAAAAAAAGAAAGAAAAGAAAACTTAGTATATATATATATTTTTTTTTTGTTTCGTTTTAGAGTGTAGTTATTGTCATTTCATAATACCAGTATATGTTTTTACCAATAACAAACCACACGGGGAGAATAAACTTACAGATACAGTCTTCTTATAAAAGTAAGGTCTCTCAGAAATATGTGTCTTTGCTTTACATTGCAAACTTTTATTTATTCGTTTATGTTCTTTTTTTTTCAGAGCATCCAAAACCTATGATACAGTACACAGCCAGTCCTCCTCTTTCAACACATAATCAACATCTTCATCATCAATGAACTGCATAATAGTTTAGAAAACAGGTCTTCTTTTTTTTTTTTGCAACACAACCCCCCAAAAAGTCCTCACGTTTATTTTTTTTGTTCTTTTTTTTTTTTCCCCCCACCTTTATTTCGCCTCTTTCGATCCCCTTTGCATTTATTGTACAACGAGATGGTCACAGTCGGTAAATATATCGAGACAGAAAGAGTGGCACTATTGCAAACTTGCAGGAGTATGGAACGAACAACTGTGTCCTAATACCGAGCATGCGTTTTCGTCAATTTGCTACTGCCATGTTGTCGTTTTGTTTTGTTTTTTTTTTTCCCATTTTTTATTTTTATATATATTTTTCAGACAGGTTTTTATTTATGAGACTAAAATCTACCAGTTGTCATGCAGAGAAACGCACAATTCACGTCACTTGGAATGCAATGTCTAATACAGCTACAGAGTCTAGTTGCACATTGTCTAAACAGTAACTCAGTGTGATTGCAATTAAGGGAAAACGTATCGACGACCGCCTCCATTTGTCTGATTGTAAGTGCTCTTTTGCGATCCCGTTCGGCTGAACCGCTGCGCGGTTGCCGTGGTTACCATCATCACCACCCCCACCACCACTGCCATCATCATCCGCATTACGGGTGTCTTTTTAATCGCTCCGCTCCCTCTGTTGTCGTGACAACACCAAATAAGGAGCATGACAGTAGCCTAAATGGAATGACACGGCTTTACAAAGACGATACTGAGATACTGAAAAGGAAAAGAAAAAAACAAACAGCTTGTTTAGCATTCCTATTATATACTTGTCATCCAGAGCAGTGTAGTTTATTTCAGATATATATATATAAATATATATATATCTATATACACAGATATGTGTATAGGTATATATATATATATATATACTTTATGTATGTATGTAGCAAGATAGAGAGATAAAGAGAATAAAAACTTCACAAGTGAGCTAGAGAGCCATCAAGTCAGCACTATATACAACCTTTGGAAAGAATGATATACGGAGTATAAGAAATCATCTTTGTACGAGGACAATCATCTTGAAAAAGCTCGACAGACGACACAGAACGACATTTAAATCGAGGAAGGGGAGGTGATATGTGCATGTGTGCAAACCTAGAAGGTCAATACCATGATGAAAGCATGTCAGCGCCGGTTGACGTGTGGCGTGGGACGCCGAGGAAGACCGCGCTCCTGCCTCGGGCCGTCTAGCCACTGCCCAGCATCTTTGTGGCGCGCTGGTTGGCCTCGTCGATTCTGGTCTTGTTGGACTCGGCCTGCGAGACAGGAGGAGACGGGTCACGAAGAAAAGAAAAAAAAAAGAAAAAAAAAAAAAAAGGGTTTTCCGTTGAAGTTTTGTCGAAACTTCATCCTACAGCTCATCCTACAGCGCCCAAACATTTTGATGGAAAAACAGGAGGGTTTCCGTTAAGTTGACTTACTTTTGCCAGCGGTTAGAACACCTGAACCCAACAATTTGTAGGGATTCATGTTTTTAAAGGTTCAATACCCATGATGTACATTTTTGAAAAAGTGATCCGACTCTGTTGGGTCCAACACGCCTGTTGTTTTTAACACGTGACCTTTTGGTGTGAACCTTTATGTCTACTGCTGCTGCTGGACCTTAATTTTCTCTTTGCGAGGCGCTAAAGCAGTTTTTATTTCTATTTCTGGTGAATACAGTGCTCTAAAATCACAGTGCTCTTTTCCGCTTTAATGCAGAACAGGAAATGAGCTCTGACAGGCTCAAATAAGCAAAACTACAGCATCTTCAGGCCTAAAGCGCCAATTCTGTCCTTCATTTATTCGTTCTGAGACACAGTCCAAGTTTCTGATGTCAGCTCATCCTGGATGCCTCTGAGCTGAAAGGATCATGCCTGTTCAGCCTAGTAGGGTTTTAGTAGGTGATAAGGACTTCAAATTTTATCACAGTATTTCACAGTACTGTTGTGATCACGACAAAAATGAATAAAAATAATTAAAAGAATGATTTTTCTTTTTTTTTTAGGTAACTGTATGGTTGTGGATGCATTGCTCAGCTTTGAAAACACCACAAGCACAAATGCTGCTTAGAAAAACATTTCCGTTTGAAATGCGCTTCTTAAGGCAATTGATTATCAATCATATTTTAGAATTTACAGATATTTATTGATGCTCTGATGGTGCAAATGTCGGAGAAAATGATCAAAATAAAACTCCTGATGACACCGTCAGTTTGGGTTTTGTTGAACATCATAAAGTGGAACTTATGGAGGCAACAACAAATCAAAATTCTTATCGTTTATCACAATAAATGATAACCGTTACACCTCTCGTTTTTAGGTCGTACTTGTAAACCTAAATGTTTTTCACCTGATTTTCACTGAAACAAGAACAAATGCAAAACACAAACCTATGGCTGAGGAAAACCAAGTTTCCCATTGCAAGGTGTAACCGTGGCGAGTGATGTACCTTCTCCATGATCCTGTCGATCTGGCGGTTCTGCGTGTCGATCTCGTTGCCCATGTCCAGGGCCATGTGCCGCAGGTTGCCGATAATGCCGCCCACCTGCTCCAGGTTCTCGTCCATCTCATTTTCCCGGGCATCGTCTGTTACCCTGAGCACAGGAAGGGTAGAGACGTAAACACAGGGCTGAACGGGTGAAGAGCACCATCTGGAACAACCTCGGCCATCTTTTACCTTGGATGTTAGGAGGATCTGACCTCTGACCTGAGATCTGAGCAGGTCAGCTTTGTGTTGGCTTTACTGTGAAAGCTGCATAACAATGGAGGGGCCCTAAAGAGCTGCAGCACACTTGTTGTGTGGAGAACTCTATCCAATATTATAAACTTGAACAAACTTTAACCCTGCGCGTTTCTGAATAGAAGCTAACTGCTAAATCAGATCTTAAGCAGCTAAAAGTCAAAATTTAAATCAAGGTTTTTTTCTTGAAGACAAACTGGAAACAAAAATCCTTCCAGATCTAGTTTCAGATGACACATTTGGGTTTGTTTTTTTAGTTTTTTTAAGCCACCTTATCTATTGCTGTTGAGTTAACATACACAACGGTCTGCATCCCCAGAACCAGAACCAAACCTGGAGGAGCAGCATTCAGCTTCTATGCACCGCTAATCTGGAACAAACTACCAGAAAACTACAAAACGGGTTAGAGCTGCTCTGGGACACTGACAAAGAAAAACATAAAACATTTTACTAAAAGAGGGATATTGACGTTTGTCACAAACAATTTAAACAAAAGCTTTCATCAACATATTGATGAGACCTGCTGTGACATTTCACTCATTTGGTAACTACTGATTTCATTTAGTGGCATCAGAGTAAAAGCCGCTGTCACTGCTGTCATTTCATCTGTGGAGACATTACATTCCAATAATATAATGTCATTTATTTCGGCTGACCTCTGTGACCTCCTGGCCTTTCTCTGCTGTAGGTGATTTGAAAGGTGAAGCTAAAGGCTACCTGCGGATGAAGCCTCCGCTGATGGCCATCTGTTCGCGCTCGTCCACCACGCGGGCGGGCTGGCTGGCCACAACCCCGTCCTGGTTGTTCCCCCAGGCCTTGCTGGCTCCACTCTTCATTCTGATCGCCGGCAGTGATGGTGGGGAGGAGAGACAGTGACTCAGCATGTGGACAGAAACCATCACAGACCTCAACCAGGCTGACTTCTGATTACTGATAATCTACAGAAGAAAACGACAACAAAAGCCTGGAGTCTGAGGCGCTCGCAGTCACATTGATATTTATCTGAACGTAGCATGATCAGCTGGGACAAAAGGTGTTAATTGGCTTCATGCATCCAGCACAGAAATAAATGGAGGGGGTGGAGGGGACTAGACTAAGTCAAGCAAAGCGTAGCAGGCATGGACTGGGTTTTAGTGCAGCTCATTCTGCTGCTGTTACATAACATACAATACACACTAAAAATATTACTTCAGGCTAAAACTGTACTAGATCCCACATTTTGCTCTGTCAGCAATCCCATCCCTCTCCCAAACAGAGAAGACACACGGTGTCTGCAGACACACAACACAGAGGAACAGGACTGTGACGCTCTTAGGAGGGACGACTGAGAACAGACCGTTCAAAACCACAAGAGGATACAGAGCAAAACAAACCAACAGATATCAAAATAAAAGCTGGCAGAAGGTCGAGAGAATAACAGTGTTCCTGCCTGACCCCTCTCAGCTCCCCCGCACCCCCTGATCTGGGCTGGAGTGTCTCATGTGGCACCACTCTGGTTTCCGTTACTCAAGTGTTGTGTGGCAATCTGCAGCAGCGAGTCAGTAGAGTGGAACGATAAGGAGTTTGGACAGAAAGAGGTTTCAACGGGAAATAAACCGACAAATACAGCTGCGCTAACAAACCCACGCTATCGCACAGCTCAGCTTCACTGAGCATGCTCAGATAGGCCTCAAAGATTAACAAGTTAAAACAAGCTCAATAATTCTCATCTGCATAATTTATTGTTTTTTTTCTTTTTCTTTTCTCTCTTTATACAAAAACCTGGATGATAAAAGTCTTCAGTCTGGTCTTTTGGTCTCAACTGGACCTTTTATTTTGAAGGACAATTTTGTTTACAGCGACGTCATCGTTTATTTTATCTGTTTCTGTTGTTTTGTTTATTGAAAATATCTTTGAATGTTAAATGTTTATAAAAATGTCAAGTTTACTTATCTTTTAGAATGAATTATTGCGTTATTACGCCATTATTACTGCATTACTTGAAAATGGCCTCAAAACAACAATCTTATCGTTTATCGTGATATCGTCTGGGACAGTTTATCATCCCATAAATACCCAGATCGTAAGATTCATCAGGATCATGTCTGACCACGAAGGCAAAGAGGCTGGAGTGATAAATTATGATGATGTATTTTTAAGGTGAGAGCCTATTGACACAATCCTGGACAAATAGTCACATATCTTGTCACGTTTTTGGTAATCCATTCTGCAGTAATGTGTCCCTTGATTTTCTGTTTTGCAGCTCTAGTTGGTCAGTTCTGTGTGGATGTGCCGCTGATGGCTCAGCCTCCCACACACTCATTATTAATAGAAATGGACTGAGGCTCAGCTGCCTGTCCCTGCTCACACACAACAACATGCTCAGCACATGAGCATGTTGTTGCTCATGTAGGCCTCAAAGATTAACAAGTTAAAACAAGCTCCAAGTCCTTTATGCTTGTTTTTTTTAATTTCCATTTGGTTTCCTTAGCTCTTTTCTTCATATTTGTCACATGCCGTCTGTTTTCTTGTCAGTTTTCTTCCCTGTTGTTGGACGTGTTGCACATTAGGGATGTAACTCGATTGCACTCTGCTAGATTTCTCACAAATCCATCAATTTAAGATATCTCTATGTTTAAGACTTTTTATTTTGAAGAGAGGAAGGAAAGAGTTTCTCTAATTTTTAGCAGATGCAAATAAGCTTGCAATGCTATAATCTAGGACAGCACATCAAATTGCGATGTTTCTGTTTGAGCTGTACGTCGTCTTTTTCCAAAGAGTTTATTACTCTAAGTTCAGACATAAATGACTATTGAATCTTTTGCTAACATGCCCACTGCGAGTATGCTGGCTAACTGCTAGCTGCTAGCCATGCTAATGCTAACATTAGCTTCAAATATGCACTACAAAGTTCCCTTTTTTTTTTTTTTAAAAGAACCAGGACTGCATTTGATCATCTCTGGTTCAAAGTCGAAAACGTTCAGGCTGGATAATTTAATACTAAAGAGTCTCTTTGAAACTAATCAAATTTAGTATATTCATAAAAATACAAAAGGTGTGTATTGTATTTGAGGCTAACATGACATAATATTTGTAAAAAATTGAACTTGACTGTTTTATACTATCTGTGAAATCCAGAAAAGGGACTTTTGTCGTCTACTCTTGTGTGAATCCGACATCATGTCTCAACTCGTCAGCTGAATGCATCATTACATGCCTACTGCTGACTTTCGAGTGTTAAATGTTCATTAAAATTTCAAGTTTATTCATCTTTTAGAATGTATTCTTGCATTTCTTCGCCATTACTAATGCACTACTTGAAAACAATATTATCGTTTATCGCAATATCGTCTGGGACAGTTTATCATCCCATAAATACCCAGCAATCAGGTTTGCAGTTACTGAAGTAAAATAATCTCACTAGACAATTTGAGTCCTCATAAAACTAAACTCGCTCCTTCTTATTCACTCTTTGATCACAGGGCTATCCATAAGGTACGAGTGCAGACACGCTGCAGTGTGGTGTCACGCGCACAAGATCCAAAAAGTTGCTCGCTGACGATGACTACCATTGGTTTTAGCTGTCAGGTTGTCAACATAAAGTGCGAAATCTTTAATGTACGTGTATTATAGATAAAAGAAAAAGGGAGGGAGTTTGTGCTGCTAATTGTCAATATAATGACTAGATCAAAAAATCAAGAGTTTTCATTTTTTAATAATAACGAGGCAGAGTCCGTTATGCTAGCTTGACTTTGACAACCTTAACATGTAGATGTGCTGCAGACCCTTGTTTATTTTTGGTTCAGTTAAAAAGCAAGGCGACCCACACACCAACCCTCTGACAGATCAATCAGCAGAGCAGGTGTTTAAGTTAGCTAAGCTTAGCTTGCTTTTTAATAATCGCAAAATAAAAACAAATTAAGCATGTACGCATAAAACTAACAGACCGAATGTTTGGTCCTTTCTGTGGGAAATATTTGTGTATTTTTTGGTGTTAGAACCTGATAACTGAGAGCGTTTTGCCAGTCAGTTGCTATGGGAACAGGTCTGTGTATATCGTATCCGGTTTTGAGTTGTTCTTCAAGGGTTTTTCTGCATTATTCCCCCTTTGCTGAGATGCACTGCACTGAATTAAAAACATCTACATCTCTAGGTTTTATTTCAGGAGGAATAGTTCAGGAGAGGCATGTATGTAAAGGAATTATCTTTCTGCCCCCCAGGCAAATTTTTAAAAGGTAAACAATAACATTGAAGGGGTCTGTACAGAGACCTGAGTCTGAAATAAAATTGAGCAGCCTGAGGCGGCAGGTCGAACGGATTCAGAATATACAGTCCGAGTGTCTGAACCGCAGAAATCCAACAAAAATCTCTTGTTTTTTTCGTTCTAAGAAAGATCTACTTGCACAGTCAGTTTGAGTCAACGTCCCAGCAGGCCGCCATGCCACTATCTGATACGGCTGACCTACATGTGAGCCAGCCCCCTGAGGGGGGAAGGGGCTTTGCGAACAGTGATGTTTTGAAGCAGCCAGTGCGGGACAGAGAGGCTAATTTAGCACAGAGCTCTGCAGGAGAGGCGGCACTGCAGAGGAGGATTCAGTCACTGCAGGAGCCGTGTAGAGACAAGGGAACTGGAGGCACGATGGAGATATTTACACGTCAAACCCGAGTCCGCTGCGCCACACTCCCGCTCGCAGCCACACCAACCTCTTTTTTATTTATTTTCTTTGGTTTTGAATGTGTCACGCCATTTGTCACTGCACTTCTTCGAGCTTCGTACAGCTCATAATGCGGCTCAAAAATGTTATTTTCTGCCTACTCCCACAGAAAAAAGCCCTAAAATATGGAAGATCTTCCTTTCATATGGTTTAGATCTGAAGTGTCCAAACCTCAGTCCACAACTGTCAAGTTTAAGGTTCTGGTAAGCCACTAAATTTTTTTAAAAATTATTTAAAATTGTATTATGAATAAACTAAGCAATATTTAAATAAAGTAAACATTTCTGTTATCTTTATGCTGATCTAAAAATACACAAACATAAAAACAATTAACTAAATTTGGCAATTATTGTCCTGAAAAAAAAACAACAACATGTATATATATTCAGAAACCCTTGCTGTGTTTATCCCAGTTTAATAAATGCTTGTGGTCCTATCGCAATTTAAATTAAAGTAAAAAAAAAAAAAAATACAACAGTTTTAACAAATTAAAAAGAATTTACCTTTTTAATTAAAAGGTAAATTCTCTACTTTGTGCCTAAATTTTTGCCTCTTATAAAAAAATGTATTTTATGAATCATTCTTAATCGCTCTTGAGCTGCTGACAGGGGCCACGCAGGATCATTTGAAGGGCCACAAATGGACATCCCTTTGTTTAGAAATGATAAAAAAAAAACATTCCGTTATTCCAAAATACAACACAGATGTCATTACTATTTATTTAAATAAAAAAATAAAGCAGTTTATAACTCTGCCGTTTTGTCCCGATTCACCTGAACGTCTCACTGTCAAGCTGCTACAACTAAAACAAGAAAAAAAAATTCAAAAGTTTTTTTTTTTTTTTCTATTTATAATCCACCATCATCATCAGAACCTTCAGTATCATCCTGAGTAAAATCGCTGTTATGAGTTGCATTATCAAGCATGCATGAGCATTCAGAGGGTCATGCTCTCCAGTCATTCCATGTTATCTGCACTCAGCGGGGGGTAAGGTGGGGGTGGGGGTGGGGGTCTCGTTCCCTGCACAAAGGTGAGGATCTACTAGATGTGTGGTGGAAGACATCATGCAGATGAGGAGAAGTGTCAAACAGTCCTGGACCAGGCTGCCCAAATGCATTTTGGGACCAAGATCAGAGAAAAAGAAAACAAAAATGTAACTAAATTGTTCCAGAATGAAGATCTGAGTGCCAAGATGCTTTGGGGCCCTCAGCCCTGCTCTTTGTTTGTTCTAGAAGGAATCCTATTTTGGTTTTTAAGAGTCGGCAAAGTCGCCTCTTCCCACCGCGCTTGGAAAAACACAATCCAGCTCAGGAGGCATTAGAACAAATGGCTCCATAACAGGAACAGCTGGATTTCAAAAGCCACCCAGGCTGTTTAAGGAAGTGTGTGCTCAGAGAATAGGGCTCTTAGAAGGAGGTTGTTCACAGAGGCACTTATTGGTGAGTGGAGTAAAACTTAAAAAACAAGATTTAGCTTGGATTTAAAGGTTTTTAACCAGATTTGATGATTGTTATATGCTGTGTAATGGTAAATTATTGCAGTGGTTATGCATGGGATCATTTGGCCAAACTTATATGAATGCCTTACACTGACATGAATATGAACATCTCCAGGTTTATCCACTGGGAAGCCAGGCTGCTGCATTTGACCGCATGAAGGTCTTACATAAATCTGCTCTAAAGTCGAACTGAAAGGCCAGATTTTTCATTCAGTCTTAGACATATTAAGTCTATTAAACTAAAGCGAATCTGTGTTTGACTTTATTAACGTAGACAAATATGATTCCAAGGACTGGGCTATAAATACTTGACATTTTCTTTTGTGATCTTTATTGAAAAGGCAATAAAACCGACAATAAAAATAATTCATCACAATCTTTTTGGCCATAATTGTGTCACTATTTAGCCTCAGAGAATCACAAACATACAAAAAGATCTCTAAAAATCAAACGACTTAAATGTGCTGCTCAGCACCACACAATAAGAATGCTCAACCACATTTTGAAATATTACTGAAGCGTTTATTGATGCATTTATTGTGGTTGTATAAACCGCTTCTGCAATGGAAACTGAACTGAACAGCACAAGGCATAAATAACCTACAAAAATCCACTCACTGCAACCCAAATGCAATTCTACAAAAAAGAAAAGCACTTGAGAAAAGAGTTTAATATTCTGCACAATAAGCACTTAAAAAAACAAACAAAAAAAAAAACAATCAAATTTGATTTATGTTTCTTCCAGATTTCTTCCAAACTCTGCGCCCCAACATAACTTTAAATAAATCTTAAAGGTGATATTACAACTGGAACTGTATCATGTACGTCCTATTCTACTTGTTGTATTGTTTTAATCATTGTCCTGTTGTAGATCCTGCATTTAAAGTTCACATTTCATCATTTTTCATTTTATATAAGATATATATGTAAAATTTCTTTTTTATATTGCAGAAGGCTAACTCTCAGGCCCAGACCCTGGCTGGGCTTTTACAAATTAAACTTTAAATCTAATAATAAAATGCAACCGATTTAAAACTAACGATAAAAGAAGACTTCAAAATGATCTTCTGATCTAAAGCAATGCAACCAAACCTGATCAGAAATTCCTATTGAAATCCAACTGCTGCATGCTATCGATTGGATCACCCTGTCTATGCTTCTGCTTTCAAGGTAGGTGTGCAAATGAACAACCAACAAAGACCCCAGTGGATGCTGCAAATTAAGAGAAGATTTGTGATTATTAAACTGACTAATTAGACAAATGCATCACTTGTTATTTCCCACATGTCCTCTTAAAAGGACAGGAATCTTTATATGGAACAATGGACTAAGAAACTTCACTAATCCAATCATGAATAATAAGTTAAAAGTGAGTTTTTGAGTGCTTTCACACTGAAAAATATCCGTCTTCAGTTCGACTTTAGGGACAAAGTGTCTCTATGAGAGGGTGAGATTGGACCTATTTTAAAGAATATCCACCCGTGTCCCCACTGTATGGATAAGAGAGTCTTTTATTATTATTATTTCTGAACAGGAGCAGAGCAGACTATTGGCTAATGGCCATTGTGATGTCACTTCTTCCTCGGTTGTCTTTATTTTATTTGGTATTTAGTCGCATATTTAAATGGCAGGCAGGCAGGCAGGCAAGCAGCACCTACTTGTTACATGGACAGGAGCAAAGACCACAGAATTTCCCTAGATCGTTCAAATTCTTTTCTGCATCCTTCATGTCCTTATTGATTTGGTCCATTCCCTCCTCGATGCGCTCCAGTTGCTCTGATTAAACACAAGTCATTTATCCCCCACAGAATGAAGCACGAGGAGAGAGAGAGAGAGAGAGAAGATGAGAGAGAAAGAGAGAGAGAGGACAAAGGAGAGAAGACAACAACTTCAGACACTCACTGACAAAAGAAAGTAAAACAAAACGAGAGAAAAAAAAAGAGGAAAAACTAGACGCCACCACATATGCAAAGAACCTTTGGGGCACATTGTCAGTACCTACTTGTTACATGGACATATGAAAAGCCCACAGCATTTCCCTAAATCTTTTAAATTTTTCTCGGCTTCCTTCATGTCTTGGTTGATATGGTTCATGCCCTCTTCAACACGATCGAGTTGCTCTGGTCAGGACAAAGGGATGACAGTAGTGGAATGAATTTCATTGACTGATTGACAGAAATATGATATATGATGAACAGCAACTGTGTCGATGTGAGCGTGTGTGACCTCGTGTGCAAACTGCAATGGCTATTTGTGAGTTTACAGGAGAAGTAAAGACTTTAACCATGTTAAGTAGAGCACGATTATAGTCAACTCGCCTGCAATATGGTTAGGAGTCACCAAAAAAAACAATGAATACAACACTACTCACAACAGGCCACTATGCTAACTTAGCATAAGACCCGCCAGGAGAACAACACTCAGCCAACCAACAATTGGCTAAAACTTAAGACTGTGAATGAAACTGGTAGGCTGAGATTCCTATTATGGCGAAAATATAGCCACAAGTCATCAACTAGCCTACTAGCAACAGCTAATGTGTTTTAGCTAACTACAGTAAAGTGGACCGTGACAGTATTGGAATGAATTTCATTGAATGATTGATGCTCGTTAAACTGGTCAGCTTTACACTAAAGCTAGTGAGCATTAGTCACTAGCTAAATTAGGTATAGGCCTACTAAAGTTAGTGAGCATTAGTCACTAGCTACTCTAAAACTAGTGAGCATTAGTCACTAGCTAAATCAGGTATACTAAAGCTAGTGAGCATTAGTGACTAACTAGGCTTCCTACACTAAAGTTAGTGAGCATTAGTCACTAGCTAAATTAGGTATACTAAAGTTAGTGAGCATTAGTCACTAGCTAGGCTTCCTACACTAAAGCTAGTGAGCATTAGTCACTAGCTACACTAAAACTAGTGAGCATTAGTCACCAGCTAAATCAGGTATACTAAAGCTAGTGAACATTAGTCACTAGCTAAATTAGGTATACTAAAGTTAGTGAGCATTAGTCACTAGCTACACTAAAACTAGTGAACATTAGTCACTAGCTACTCTAAAACTAGTGAGCATTAGTCACTAGCTAAATCAGGTATACTAAAGCTAGTGAACATTAGTCACTAGCTACTCTAAAACTAGTGAACATTAGTTACTATCTACTCTAAAACTAGTGAGCATTAGTCATTAGCTACACTAAAGCTAGTGAACATTAGTCACTAGCTACTCTAAAACTAGTGAGCATTAGTCACTAGCTAAATTAGGTACACTAAAGCTAGTGAACATTAGTCACTAGCTAAATTAGGTACACTAAAGCTAGTGAGCATTAACTAAATTAGCTAGTGACTAAGCTAAGCCTGTAGCTAAACATAGAGTTTAGCCAATAAGCTTAGTTTATTGTTGGCCATTTGAGTATTAGCAAGAGGGAGTTTTTTTTTCTTTTTTTGTAGTTTATATCCAAACAAAAACTTTTTCAGTCATGCTCATTATTTTCCAATTCGTCTGTAAAGAGCCAATTGAACCATGACTAAGACTTTAAAATTGCACAGGATTTCCTTTTCTACACGTGAAAGCCTCAGGACAGTAAAACTGCAATGAATCAATTTATTCCTGATAAGAATATTTTTCTTCCTTTGCAAAATGAGTAGTTGACACTCTCATGCCGCATTTCTTTTTGCACTCAAATATCTGAATTTCTCAGTGCCATGGACTAAAACGTCAACGTGGGAGGTCTGAGATTTCATTCTTTAATATCTAAAAGGCAAAGAAATACTGTTTTGCACTTCGGGTTTCATTGCTAGTGACAGTTGTCATGCTTGCTAAGCAAATTAATTAGCAATCCTACAAGTTTTCTGTTCAGTTAGATAAGTTGAGTGTAAAATCTGATCTGGCATTTTCCTGACTCTGGTTTGCCATGCTGATGTGGTGAATGGTGAGTTGCCAACTATTTCTCAAAGCAAATTTGTATTGGGACAGAGAAATAAGTAGAGTGTGAAAGCATGTGGCACAGTTAAATATGGAGTGGATTCAGAAAGTTGTTCACCGACTGTTAGGGTTCGTTAAATCCCTGGTTGGCATGCACTTCTGAAAGTGTTAAAGTTAGGTTAGTACTATACTATCAGTTTGATTTCAGTGGGGGAATGAATGCTCCTACTGCCAGGATTTTCTCCTTTACGACTATAAAAGTTTTCAGTCCGATGAGAGGACATCCATGTGGATTTTGAGTTCAGCTCCCAGACTGCAGGTAGTCGGTCATCACAGAACGTTTAGTAATAATCTGCAGGTGCAGAAATGCTCTGGGGGTTTGATGCATTCGAGTCCACACATGACTGTTCACAGACAGATTGCAGCTTCCATTCCCTGTTGACAGAATTAAGGATGAGTTGATGAAAACTTGACTTCCAGTCAATGGGAGAGCTGAGATCCCTCATTCCAGAGGTGGAACCTTTGCAGATTTTTGTTTCTCCTGCCATATCAAACATTTTATTAAGTGCACTCTCTCTATAGTTTTCACACTTTCAAGGCGCAACCAGGGATTGCACGAATCACTAAGCGGGCTGAAGTGATAGGATATTTTGTCATTACCAGCTAAATCGATCGTTTCTTTTTCCCCACTTCTTTTCTTTGTACACCTGGCGAAACTGTTCTCAGACCAGTTTAACCATTAGCCATCTGGAGATACCAATCAGATGAACAGCCGGAGGCAGCCTCAGCTCCTTATTCATTGTAAATAAAATACGCGATTTTGAACTGGGAGTTTTACCCCAGTAAGTTCTTAATTTACGTAAAAGGATTCAACGTAAACAGATCTGAGAACAGAGCGAGAGTTACTCAACCACCAGCTACCAAAAGGACCATTTATAACTGCTGGTTATTTCGCCCCTCCGCCATTTTGTACCTTTGTAGTTTTTTTGGTTTCCTAGTCGTGTAGCGCAGGCTGTTTCTTAATGACGCATCAATAATGAATCAATTTGTGAAATTTCATAACGGCCTTAAAGAAATGGTCTGCTTTCTGACAGGAAATGGAGACCAACTTAAAAACTTTTATATTTTCCACCATTTGAGTTTTTTGATCAGCCCAGCAGAAGCACTACCACATGCTTGACACACGTTACTTTTTGTCATAAACACACATATGACCGGTTGTAGCATATCTTAGCATCCACTTTAGAGTTTTATGACTAAACTATTTCATGAAAGACGCCAATATTTACCAACAGGACGTTACTGAGAGTTATTTTCAAAGATGTTAAATTCAGCTCTGTAAACTGGTGAAATACAAGGTCATCAATAGAGTTCAGCTTTGTGAGATTTCAGTACTTGGTTTGTTTACACCATCAAACAGGAAGTAGAAAAGTACAAAACAGAAACACGTTGATAGAAGACTGGGGTACAACTTGGCGAAGGGGCAAATTGACCCAGAGACACAATTTAATCTGAAAATAACGCTGAGCTGTGGGGGGCTGAGGTACTGCAGCGGCCAGCCGGAAACATTTTCTAAGAGATCTGTCAGAGTTTTTGGCACTTTTGAGATTTCTCTTGTCTTTCTTAGCTGAAATAAAAAAATCAAATAAAAAAAAAAACCCGATGAGGAAGTAAAGACAAAATAAAGAAGAAAGAAAAAAAACAGCTGGTGGCAAATTAATTAGAAGCGGTCAGGCAAACCGAGAAGAAGAAGAAGAAGAACGTGAGCCAAACGTAAAGAGAAGTTAAAAGAAGCTGAAAGGAAGAAATGAAAAAATCCCCAACCGCCAACGATCAATTCAGCATGCAGTAAAAAGAAATAAATTTAAGAAACCTCAAAGCATAAATAAAAAATAAAATAAAAAATGTAGGGAAAAATGAATTCGTTTTAAATGCGTTTAAATGAAAACAAGCTGTTGAAAATGGAACATTTCACTCATTCACAAAGTTTTTGGTTATCATGAAAAACATTAAAAGTACAGAGTTAAAATGTGATCATTAATATATTTTTACGCTTATTGTAAAAAAAATAAAAACAGAACACCGTGTATAATTGAAATAGCTCAGTCATTACAATAAAACATTATGACCATCTCTTCTCCTGTTGACTCACCTCCCTGCTCGTCCAGCATGACCAAAGTCCTGATTCCAGCATCTTTGCTCTATTGAAGGCCAGGGCCGGATCACAGGTGGACAGGGGTGGTGGGTGTAAGGGGGTCGGGGGGTAAGACAGAAGAGAAGTCAACAGGATGGTCAACAATGGTGTCCTGGAAATGAAAACCCCCGTAACAGTGTGATAAGATGTCGTTAACATTTTGGTCTTTCTCCGGTCCAAACAGACTCTGTATGAACCTGGAAATCTGTAAGTCGTAGTTTATCAGGACGATGGCAGCGATGATTACATTTTAATCTGCTGCTCCGCAAAGAAAAAATCTTATTCCTTCCAGTAACCTTATTTTAGAAATGCACTATGAAACCTTTAATTTAGAGCTTTCCTCAGCAGAATACACTGTTCAGGTATTATAATGTAACATCTAAACATTTTTATGTACGGGCTTCAAAGGCGTAAAAAAAAAAATCCACTACGTTAAGGTAATGAAGCTATATTTTAAAGTATAAATCTGTCTTTTGATACCAATAAAAACTAAACTCACCTCTGCATGCTGAATCCTTGAATGGCATCTACTTTCTATGTGATTCAGCTAACAATAATTTGACTCTTCTGGTCGTTCATTGGCGCCGTTTAGAGAATTGAAATTTCAGCCCAAGGTGGTCAGGCGATCATTAAATCAGTAGGAAGTAAATACACACATGCAGTAAAGTCAGGGCAATAAGAACTTTATCCATTTTACAGCCTTCATTCCAACATACATGCACTATCAAAATGTTTAGGTGACTGATGAAGAAAACAAAAACTTTATGGGACGTGAAGCTTCACTAAAGGTTCAATTCGTCAGGAGTAGATTTAGTAAGATTTAGATTTAACCACTAAGTAATTTAACTGCAAAGTTTTTATCTGACGCCTCTCAATAGGGAGTGATACAATGTGCAAAGTTTCAATTTTGAAAAAAAACAACCAAAAAACAAAAAAGACGCAATTTTATTTCACATTTTATAAAAAAACATTTGCATGAAAATTTTTACAACCCTCTTATGATCAGTTTTTGGATGTTTCCACCGGTTTCTTTCCAGATCTTTCAAAGTTATAGATTTCTTCTTTTAATTTGGAGCAGAGATCACTAATCTACAAAATGAAGCATTTTATCTCAGGGAGGAAATTTAAAATTCATATTTACTGTTGTAGTAAAGCAAATAGGGATTAGCTATAATAACAAAGCAGTTGTACATGTTGCTGGATTCCTGTGTGTTTTAAACATTTTTTATTTCACCACAGTCTGCCTCCACTTCCCTCCTCCTCTCTGCCCTGTTTCATCGGCCTGGTGGGATTTGAACCCCTCTCTCCCGTTCCTCCTCGGTTTGACAGAACCGACGATGATCAATCTGACCTTGAGAGTCTCCGACTTCCCTCCCTCCTGCTCTCTGTGTCTGCTTGTTAATGTATTCCCTTTCTGTGCATTGTGCTATCATCGTCTAGCCATTAGCGTTGCTCACTTTAATGTGCTTTGTGTGCTTTGTGTGTTTTGCGTGTGCATGTGTGCGTGTGCCTTATCTCCCACTGCTCATTTTCTGTGAAGGGCTGTTCATGCCATCATTCAGCTGACTCATAGTTGACTCAGTGACGGCACTAAAGACGCAAACACCTCGACATGGAGGGAGCAACGCACAAATTAAAGGTAAACTTTGAATTTGTACTTGGGACTTTATTTTATTTTTTACTTTGCATTTAAAAACTTATCTCCTTTTTTCTCCTTTCACTCTGAGTTGACAGAGTACAAACTCAAGTCATTCCCAGATGTGTTGTGATCCTTTATCACAACACAATTCAACCCCAGAGGTTGAATTGTGTTTGTTTCTTAGATTCAAAATAAGTTATTCTGCATTTTGTCACATCAGAACCACAAGCGTTAGCCTGATGTGTTGTGCAGCGTTAGCATCTTCTTCCTCGTGTTGTTCCCCTACGAAGCTTGTAGCTTCTAACATTATGATTTTTCATCGGTGCCTTTTTTTAGGTCATTCTTTTATATAAAAAACATCAGATTTATGGATGGCATGATGAATAGTTGTGGTATGGTATTGTTTTATAACATAAAGCTGCTCTAATCTAGATTTTTCTGTGTTTCTTGTGTTGTTTTATGTTTTGTATGGTTTTCTATTGTACAACACTTTGTGATTGTACGTCTGTGACAAGCGCTTTATAAATAAACTTCACTTACTAAACTTTACTAATCGCCTCCATTTTGTCCCTCGGTTGCCATGACAACGTTTGCTCTCTAATGTTCTAACAAAACTTGCATAGAAAAGCTACACAGATGAAATGGACACCACTGCTTTAGGAACATTAGAGTAAACCAGGCTTGATATAAATTCATGCCACACTTTTCAGATTTCATTTCTTATAAAATCCCAATAGAATGCACTGAAGTTTGTATGTTTGTTTGAAGGCTGCAGAATGACAAAAACTCCTGTGCTTTCTGTGAGCTTCAGCGTCTACAGTCACCTGCACTACAAATTGAAGTCGATCAATAGTTCATTTTTGACTTCTTTCTATATTATTTTACAAACCGCTGTAGTTTCCCATGCAGGACTGTTCAATGCTGCAGGTTTTTCTTACCTCCTCCACCAGCTGCAGCATACGACGAGTGCTCTCCAGTGACTGCGAAGAGATTAGAGACGGAATTATTATTCTCCGTCTGAAATTACAAACACAGCAGCTTGAAAATGACAGTCGACTCTAAATGTACTCTGCTTCATGATGGTTAAGCTGTTTTTTAAGTTTTTGTTTTTTTAAAGCAGCAGCTTTGATTTTTCTCTGAAGTGGATGTCTGGACCTAAAAGCTTCTTTAAAGTCAGAAGCAAAGGAAAAAAAGAAAAGAAAAGGAAAAAGAAGCTGTTATTTTGGTGCCGCCATTTTGTGTATCCTCTGCGCTGATGCGCGCGTGTGTGTTTAATATTCTGCTCAGCTGTACCACAGTGAGTCATATGTGGAGCTGCAGGGTTCTGGGCCAGTCTGCTCCGGGCCATCACAACGACGTTGTTTCTCCGTCTGACACGCTCTCACAACGAACAGAGACGAACGTGCAGTCGGCTCTGAGCTGCTGCTCTCACAACGCAACTATCTCCTCTCTCACCTGGGCGACATACGTGTAAATCTTATTAAAAATGAGAATATCGCGGAAAAGTTGCACATTTTTTCCCCCCTGAATCTCTTTTCAGACGCCTAACATTTCAGTTTAAAATTAAATTTTTTTAATCGACTGTCTGCAAAGACAATTTTTACTTGCTGCCAATATCAAGACCATAAATGTCGTCAAATGGGCTGGTTGTGGCAGAATATATTAATAAAACACTTTTAAAACATAAATGAATAAGTCATATCGAGCATCTTTTCATGCTGATCAATCTTTCCAGTATTTTTTCAATTGTTTCTTGACTTTGTGGCATTTTGCTGTACTTGCATTTGTTAGGTCTGTCACGATTACTGATTTTGCTGGCCGATATATTGTCCCGGAAGTTATTGTGATAAGTGATAAAACTGTTTTGAGACCACTTTCAAGTAATATAATGGTAATGGGATAACAATTCAAGAACACATTTTCAAAGATCAGTCATTTTTTAAATACTAATATACATTTTACATTGGAACTGGATGATATTTTAGAAATCATAGCAAATAAACAAAAGGGTTTATTTACCCTTTTGTAAATAAAGCATTTTATTTGTTTTATTCAAACAAATAAAATGAATTCTGAAGTCTGTAAACAAAACTGTCCTTCAAAAAATGTCTGGGAAAGAACAAAACCCCAGACTGAAGAGTTTTGTCATCCAGTTTTTTTCAGTAGAAATAGAAAAAAATAAAAAACTATAAATTATGCAAGTGGAAATTCTTGAGCTGGTTTTAATTTATCGATTTATTGCTTATCGTGACAGGCCTAGGCGCAGCAAAAGTAGGAAACACTGGCACCTGCAGGTGGAAGTTCGCTGTCATTTCCAATGTTTGTGACCATTTTTGCGAAAAAGTTTGAATAAACTCACAATTATGATTATTATGCATTAGATCGAAAAAATTGCAGAGATCTGTTGATTTCACATGAGCTAATGGAGGAACTGATTGATGTATCGCGGTAGCGTACAGATCGAAACTGCTTAGATTTGACCAATAAATTAATATTTAAGCAAGCCACTGATTTATTTGTGAAGGGCCAGATAGAAAGCTGCGCCGGACAGGATTTGGCCCCCGAGCCTCGAGTTTGACACAACCGATCTTATGTAATATTCCAAATTCTGAATCAGAGAATTTTTGTTCCGGTTTGTAGGCCACAGGTTTTTGTTCTCCGTAATCATCAACATTAAAAGAAATAACGCTTGAATCATTTCACTTTGTAATAAATCTATATAACAGGTGTCAAACCCGAGGCCCATGGGCCAAATCCGGTCTGCTGTAACTATTTAAGTGGCGCTCTAGAGTTTAAAGACCCACATAAAGAGAAGTATAAGAACTTTCTTAGGTTTTATTTGTATAGTGCCAAATTACATCAATGTTAAACAATGTTCAGTATTATTAAATTTTTTCTAAGTTCTCATTGAATGAGAAGAAAATTATAATATTTTAATAATATTTGTTAGTAGGAGGCTTTATAAATACATTCTGCGTGCATCTTGATGTGGTCTGACATGAAAATGAGTCAAACACTTCTTTAAAATGTATGAGCTTCTTTTTCTAAAATTATTTACAGAACATCCAGAACTTTTTCACAGTATTCCCATTTTTCAGCTGTTACATCTCTGCTTGTCATGAAGCGGCTTGCGTGATTTCACTCCACCATACGCCGAACAGCTGCGTCCGGGCAGTTCTCACCTCGTCGGCCAGCTGGTCGGCGCGCTGCTGCATGTCTGACAGCTCATTGCGCATGTCGGCGTCATCGGCCATGGCTGCTGGATGTGCGGGGTGGAGAGGGTCTCCAAGAGGGAAGAGAAGATCCTAATGGGAATCAGGGGTGGGCTGCAAAAGACAGACAGAGCGAGAATGAAGGTTTTAGGTGAGTTTAGCAGACGCTGGTGTAATCTAATGAGGACTTTGTTATTGAAGAAGATGACTATGATGGTTAAGAACTGGAATACAGGAGGAAAACCAACTGGAATATCCCCAACTTCCTGTGTAACATTCCTGAATAAAATGAGGTTCTTTGACGGCCAAAAAGAATCAGCGGAGTTCACAAGCCATTTCTTCTAAGCAAAGTTCCATTCATAATGACATTAAGAGCATTTTACCCCAGAACCATATTCACCCCGTCACCAATGCATTCATAGCAGCTCAACTTTCCAACTGCAGGTTGGCTGCCCTCTCTGTTAAGTCGGGTTTGTTTCCTTTCTCTCAGAAAAAATGTAAAGTCAAAACACCATGCGACACAAATGTTTTTATTGCTATGAACATTTTATATTATGAATAAGGCCCCAACCTTAATTTTGCTTAACTAACTACAAAGATTTTAACATGTTACAAGCTTCATGGAATTAGTCAAAATTTTTTTTTTTTACAAACAAAATACAGAGTCAGAACCTTTGTGTTCACGTTTTCCGGTACGCCTGTAAATCTGATGCGTAAGCAGCATTCACAAACAACAGGGATGGATGGAAAAGCTAATTCTCTTGGCCCATAAATAAAATATTTTTCTATGTATTTTTTCTATAGATCAGCAAAAACCATGTATAGCTCAAGGACATCCATAAATGCTCTTCGCTAGTAGATCTAATGCACCTTTTCCAGTCTGAGGCACGTTGCTTTTCTAGACTGCAAGTATCTTTGGCACAAGACCTGATTTCCAGAGTTTTTAACTATAATTTCTGTTCAGTCCTCTTTTATCCAACTCTAGTTCATTCGCATAGAAAGTCCGGTTCGTTTGGGGAGGTGTCAATGTGCACTCAAACTCTGATGCGGACCAAAAAGTGAACTCTGGTGTGGTTTGAATGCATAGGCGAATGCTCCAAAGGCAAGAAACGGACTACAGCGCAGGGCATTCTGGGTAAATACAATCAAAACAAGCAGGCGAGTCTAGTGAGAGAAATAGCCTATGGTCTTTGCCCTACAACCACTACAATCTGACCCCACTCCATTTTTGTTTACATTTTGCGCAGTAGGAAGTTGTACTCAGTGTCTTCTTCAGAAGGTTGTGTGTTGTTTCCTTCCGTGGCTCTTGGTGCAGCGCCACCACAGGCGAGGAGGGGAACAAGTTTGGGTTTGGTTCGTTTGACACAGCAGTGTGAAAACTGGAATAAACAGATTGTTCATGTCACCCGGTACCTGGCAATGTGTTTTCCACTTTCAAGATCAAGAGCGGAAATCATCGCAGGGTAAAGATATATAAAAAAGTACAAGTTATTAGCACCACAAATATAAAACAACTTAGCAAAACACGCTAGTGACGAGCTAGCTGGATTGATAATTCTGGATCCTTACGAGCCAAGTTAACGTTAGCACAAGTACCAGATGCTTTTAAGAATTAAATAAACTTCCTTCTCTTACATTTTCCCCTTCTGTATCATGGATACTCGGTCAAGTAACAGCAGAGCCGACCTGCTGAGTATCCACAGCTCACAGAGGCTTCATATCGCTGGATGCCTCACCACTCTGGGCTCCCATCAATACACTTAAGCCTAATTAGGCAAATTTCAGCTGTTTCTTTTTCATTTCAGGACTCTGTCTGGAGACGTTTTTAACACCGGGAACCTTTTTTTGTTCACAAAGTGTTCATCCCTTGACTTAACTTTATAGGAATCAGCAAATAAACCAACCAATACAGTTAATCAGATTGATTTTTTTAAAAATATTTTGCCATTTCTGCTATGTGCTAAGCATATTACTAAGTGCAATAAGCTTCTTTCAGAACGGAGTCTGTATAATTTGGCACAGAAGGTTTGGGCCTACTGGATGCATCTCATTATTGTGACGCAGCGAGCGGATGCTTGATATATTGCATCAGAGCTCCAGGTGCGCTCTGTCGCATCACAACAAGCATCTGCTGGTTCTATTCATCGCGTCACGAGGCCTGGCTGTGGTGCGATCACACGGCCTTCCTCCGCACACACCCACATCAGAAAGTTTCTGAGCAGGAGACAAGGAATCGCTTCCACCTTCAGTGTCACATTTATCCTTCACAAGTCAGCCGAAAAAAAACAAACAAATCGGTTTGAGGGAATAAAAAACACACAAAGCTGGATACAGAAGTGTGTACGCTCTTAGATTAATACTTTGTTGAAGAAGTTTTTGGTTACATCTTGTGACATTTCTTGTCCACATCGTTAGATGATGATGGTCAAGCCATTCTCGTCTTGGCTTCCATGAAGGTTGATTGGTGGAACTGAATTGAAAGCTGCTTCAGCAAGGTATTAGTTTAACTACGCGAGTTTATCCAACTGTGTTATTGCTTCTTAAAATCGATTTCTTTTAAAGTATTATGTGTCATCCATGGACATGGTACCATTTTACAACACAATCAAGTAATTATACTACTTGTTTAGTTGTTGAAAAAATCCTATATATTAAATGTAACTTAAAATTTGACTTGATAATTTAATGCCTTAAAATTGGGCCTCTGTCTCTTTAAGAAGCTTCTGCTCTTTCTGAAGCTCTCTTTCTGGAAGTCATCACAACATGGCTCCTCTTTTAACCCTTCAACATTTTTACCAGGTTTCACTGAGAAGTAGCTCATATAATGAGCTCAGCAGAAGTGCAGTTTGCTAATTGCTGCTGGCTAGTCTGAAGGAGCTGAGTGGGGGAATCGCTGAGAGGGGGAGCTCGGAAACTGCAGCTCAGAGAACGAGCTTCGTCCTCAAAGGCGGAGTTAGGTCCACCCAGACGTTTGCACAGCTGAATGGTTGCCAGGGGAGACTTAAGGATTTCTCAAACATACAAGAAAGAATCAAAGCAACACTTACAAGATTTCAAGCTCAAACAAGTACATTTTACATAGTACTTCCCCTCTAATCTCTTCCTTTAACAGATTTGTTTGTTTGAAGCTTGAATAATACAGGCTACATGGCAAATTAAACATGGATTAAAGGCACAGAATATTTCTGTCCACTGATATCTGGCATTTTAATACGTATGTGCAGAATTCAATGCGACTCTAGCTGGTGTAGTGAAAGGAGCCCATCTGCCTCCATGCATGTGGAGAGACGCTATGCTGAATCCACAGCTGCATCATAATGATTAGGCCGCTGCATTCATTCAGAAGACGGTTTATTTAAATGAAGCTTTTGCACGTTGAGCTGGAAACCATTGTATTTATGCAAGCTCTCCCCGCTCCACTTCTTCCCATGTTCCCTCCCAACACACACACATGCATGCACACCCCCACACATGCAAACACACACTCTCTCTCTCGGCTCCTCGCCTCATTTCGGCGTTTGGCTGCGCTGGTTATGTAAACCCCGGAGTGGTCAGCGCAGTGCAGAGCTTCATGCCTGGATCAAAAACACTGAAGGAAGACGAAGCGTCATTGCCTACCCGAGTCGTTGCATAACTCAAGTAGAGGCAATTAAATTTTCACAGGCTGCAGCGACCTTTTACTTTACATCCCCAATCAAAATCTGAGCGTCTTGCATCTTGGCTGCCCTCCACACTGCCAGCGTCAGGCTTTCTCATGAAACACAGAGAGAATGGTGGACAAAAGCAGCATGTTCTCACCTGGTAAATCACTGGCTGTCGCAATACCTTCTAAATCAGAAACACCGTGAAGCGAACACCGTTTCTGTCATTTCCACTGTCTTCAGACAGACATCGTTCGCCAGATCAAACTGTTGACCTGTGAGTCGTTAGGAAGGCTGCGCTACCATCCAGGAAATACCTCCACTACAGAGGACAGAGTCCTGAGGCCGCCATCTGATTTCGATTCTGGTGAGGCTTCCTGAGTTACATTTCGTTTTTAAATCCCGCTACCGGCAGTTCACTGACAAAGAATTCTCATTTTGTTTTGAGATACGGCGATGGCTTAAGATTTAGAACTGGCAGACATCTCCTAACCTCTAACTTTTTTGGTGTTTTACTGCCAACATACCTTTAATAATTTCATTACAATTTTGATAGATCAACACATTTAGACAAACAAGGAAAGTGTGCAGTATACTGCTCTTGCTTGTGTTTTACTTTATAAATTCACATTTTGTTTGAAGTCTTTTGGGGAACCAACCAACCAACCAACCAACCAGCCAACCATGGCCTACTATCACATCCACTTTGCAGTGGCACTACCAACAATTCACTATGGAATTTTTAGTAAGAAAATTATTGATTTGATTTATTGCTCAAGTTGCATTCTATCTCTGTTATGAAGCCACACTGGACTTCTTCTAAGTTCCTAAGGAAGACCAACTACCGTATGTTCCGGACTACGAGTCGCAGTTTTTTTCATTGTTTGGCCGGGGGTGCATCTTATACTCTGGAGGAACTTATGTGTGAAATTACATTATATCACATGTTATTTTCACACTAAGCCGCCAGAGGGCGCTCTAGGCCTGTGATGATAATGTGTGTGGAAGAAGCTACCTCCGGAGTCAGCCGAGTTGTTTACAAACGACACCGAAGATGAAGATTTTGTGATCTGGAGTGACACGGATGGTTTGGTAAACTTGTTAACATGTTATTTATGCTATAGTTATATGAATAACTCTTAATATGTTATGCTAACATACCAGGCACGTTCTCAGTTTGTTGTTTATGTGTCATGTAACGTTAGCATATCGTTCTAGCCTGTTGTTAGCCTCTATTCTTTTTTTATTTTAAATTGCCTTTCAAGATGACATGTCTGTTCCTGGTGTTGGATTTTATCAAATAAATTTCCCCCAAAAATGCGACTTATACTCCAGTGCGACTTATAGTCCGGAAAATACGGCACTTCACATTTTGTCAGAACAGGCTTCTTGCCAAACTGCTTGATTTTATATACTTGTGGTAAAGGAAAGGATTGGAGCACCTGAATATAATGCTAATCATGAATGTTTTTATTTAAATCTAGTTCTGCCATCTTCTCAATCTACAGAGAGACTACTGCTGCATCTGTCTTCACAGACATGCACATACAGATACGGAGTGAGACACTCTGTGACAATGTTTCCATGAGACTGTTTTTTTCTTTCCAGCAATAATCTGACGTATTTGTGGCACAACCTCCATTTGTTCCATTCACAAACCCACATTTTTTTAGATTTACAACCCAGCCAATGCACTGTGTCTGCCGGCTCTGAGTACCCACAGACCCGTGTGTCCTTTGCTCCTGACTTTTTATAACCCTGTCATCGGCTGTTACACTCCCGCTGACGTTTATGGTGGCTAACGGTAAGCAGTGTGACCTCTTCACCTGACGCGAACAGGATGACGGCGAAGCAACAGGGAATGGAAAAAAAGAAGGAATCACACTGCCGGTTATTAAAATCATAAATACAGGCTGTTGATTGGTGCTCTGAATACACAAACCCAACCGTGCTCTGCTGCCGTTGTGTGTGCGTGCAAACAGACATGTACTCTCTCGCTTTAGTGCCTCCATTTTGTTCCTAGGTTGAGGGCAGAGTGAGGTTTGCTGATTTCATTTATGGCTTAAAAAAAGGTGCCATAGCGCCAGGTTGCTACACGTCACTGAACGTTTGTTACTGCTGCCTAGAACACGTCCATCTCAGTACATTAGAATACATCTGAAGAAGTTATTTATTTCAGCAGTTCAATTAAAAAAATAATAGCTTCTTCATGAAGTCTGCGACATTTTTCAAGCATTTTTTCATAGTAAGTTTGATAATTCACTTTCAGTTTCTTCGAAAATTTTCATGACAGCCGATCCATTAAAAGGACGGTATTATAAATTTTCCAGGAATATAGCTCCATTTTATAGCACTATGTTACATTCAGCTGATATAAAAATGCTGAACATATCAAACGTCACTTAAAAGAATTTTAACTTCGAAATCTGACACCTTGAAATCAGGCGTATGTCTCTTTAAGAAGCTCCTACTCTATCCGACGGTCCACCTTCATCACTTTTTCAAAACATTACTTCTCCATGATGCTGTTTACAACTGTTGGACTGAAAAGTAGTTGGTATGATGAGCTCAGCAGATTTTTAATCCCACCACGTGTTCGTGAATTGCTGCTCCTGCTAGTCGGAAGGGGCACAATGGAGAAGGCATGGGGGCTGCAGCTCTAAAGAGGAGCTTTGGATAAGTAGGCGGAGCTTTGTGAGGGCAAACATTTAGGCACCCTGAATGGTTGCCATGGAGATTCAATAATTCTTCAAATATGCATAAAAGAATCAAAGCAACATTTCAGGTGTGTTTTTGATGAGGGAATAACATTTTAACCTGATGTAAAGCTAAAAATGTTTACATTTACTAAATTCAGCCCCTCTAAGAATAAAAAAGTGACCCTACTGAAAATAGAATATGTTGAAGTACCATAAAGAACATGTACTCATGTTTGTAACTCTGCAAGTTAAAAAAATAATAAATTATAAAGTTAAAGAAGCGAAAGACTGAAGAAATGTCTTTAGAGGTCAAAGTGAAACTTTTAGGGGAAATTGCACCTCTGAATCTAAATTAATCAATTTCACATTAAATCAACAGTTGGATGACTGAACAAGGTATTCCAAGAGCACAATGAACCCTAAACACACAGTGATTAGTGTTAGGTTGGACAATATAGGTTAGCATTTGGCTCCTAATGTGGCTCTGATCTTAACCAACATGCATATTTTTGGATTCTATCTAAAAAGCTGGGTCTGTTTCAGGAAACCAGACAAGTTAAATGAGTTGTACCGTGACATAAAGGCGGGAACTTTCTGTCTTCTGTGCTAAACAAACCTTTGATACTAACACTTTAAAACAAACTCTGGTTTGTGGTGGCAAAGAATGAGCCGAGTCAAAAATGCACAAGTGTGCAATCCCACCAGAAGCGTTTAGTTTGCTGTAATCAAACTCTGGTTCATGTGCCTAGAAAGAAATTAACACCTCCCAAAACACCTCCCTTGTTTTGGGAGGTGTGAATGCATAATTGAATTCTGATGTGAACCAAAACAGCAAACTCCGGTCCACCTAAAAAACCTTGTTCTCAATTCAGTTGACGTGAACTAGTGCGATTTGAATGCATATGTCAATGCGGACCACTCCAAAAGCAGGAAGAGAACAATAGCAAAGGGCATTCTGGGTGAATACAACCCAAAACAAACCAAAACTACCACTAGCAGGAGAAATGGCTTTTACCAACAACAAAAGAGAAACCACTAAACTCTGACGCCACCCCATTTGTGTTTTAATTTCATGAAGAAGAAAGTTGCATTCAGTGTCTTCTTCAGAGGTTTTTCTGTTATTTCCTTCAGTGGTTCTTGGTGCAGCGCCAACACAGGTGTGGAGGTGAACGGGGCTTTCAAACGGTTTGGTTAGCTTGAGACACTGCAGTGTGAAAACGAACCACACCAGCTGAAAATGTAACAAATATTGCAATGTGGTTCCCAATCAAAGTGAGTCTACCGGACAATCAGGCGAGAAAACACCCCAACTCCTTATTTATGATTTACATCACCTAAGGACCCAAAATCCTGTATACAGACACCTGAAATTAACCTCTCCATTTGGATGGCTTTCTTCTCCTTTGAGTGGAAAGCAGTCAGTTGAGGCAGTCTGGTCATCCTGTCTACTGGAAGGAGAATCAGAATTCTTCTGGCCAGAGAACTTCTTGGCAGCGTGAAGTAAAGGGCTTCCCTTCTGAACTTATTACCTTTAACATCTATGTAGAGGCTGCCAACAGATGAAAGGACATTAAAGTCTCCCAGTGAGGTGGCACTGCTATTCCAGAAAGCAAAGCACCGCAACCTCAGTCTGAGAGACCAAGGGTCTGAAGCTGAAGGCCCCTGCAGTGACATCCCAGTGCCCTGCTCTAAAAATGTTGTGCATTATTGACCAAGAGAAATCCAGAAGCCATCATTTATTCATCTGTTCTCACCATTAGTGCCCACATGGCACAGACACACGGGTAAGTGGAGAAAAACTGGAGGAATATAGCTGGATTGGTTGTCAGCTTTGGTTTGTAACAGTTTCTACCTGGTAGCTGTCTTACTGTAATGGTGACAGAACACTGCAGGGGTCCAGATAAGGTACAGCACACTTATATTTAACTCCAAAATGCATGATTTCACTGTGCTGTCAGAAAACAGAGCCTTTATGTTTTGGAACTTGTGACTTGGTTAATGCTTTACACCTGAATAAGAGAGGCAGGTTGAGATTTATCAAAAAAGAGTCACCAGAGATAAACCGGAGCTGGTTGTTGTTTCTAGAAATGGCGGGTCACTTTAGTTTTGTACTCAGTGACATGCATCATTTCCACTTTGTTGTTCTTCATAGTGTTTGAGAAGTCGGCCACTAGAAATCAGAAACAGGTCATGACCTCATACCTAGCTTAACTCTGCTGCAGTCGCAGATATGAAAAGAAGTTTGCCTTTAGCTCACTGAGGGAGCTAACTGTTAGCAACGCAAAATGATTACAATGTATTCATCTGCATTTTATTCATTCAATTGCTGCAGCAACCTGTTTACAGACAGGGTTACCAACTACTGCATCCTTAGATAATTTAATGAAGAGTTTATCACTCCAGCTGGGCCTACTGTTGCTATGTGACGCAGCCATGTTGGATTTCAGTTTGGATGTTTAAATTTAAATGTTTTTAAAGTCACTAACTTTATCTGCAATGCTTTAATAACGAACTCAAACAAAAGCCAAACAAAAATGTAAAACGTTAGCATGCCAGCAGCACCGAAAGGCACTACAGTCTGAGTCTGTGCTAGTTACAAAGTCTCAGACTGCAGTGACGCTGTGGCTGTAGCGCCACAGGGACATGTGTGGTTGGTTCTCTGACGGCTCTGACAAAACTGTGTTGCTACAGTGCAGTGAAAAAGTTTCTGCCCTCTTTTGTTTTTTTTTATGTTTCAGATCGGCAAACAAATAAAAATGATCTGAGCAAATAGAGACAGATTTGAAATCATGACTCGGTAAAATTTCCCCAATGACAACCAGGACTGATTGCCAGACCTGTAGAATTAAAAAAAACCACTAAAGTAAATCCTATCTGACAACAAGAAGAAGGCAAGATAAAAAAAAAATCCACATTATGTACCAATCTAAAGGAACTGAAGAACAGATAGGAAATTAAGAATTTGATGTCAAGCAGCCTGGAAAGATTTACTGAGTCATTTCTAAGGCTTTAGGATTCTAGGGACCCACATTACCCACAAATAGAGAAGACGGAACAATGGTGAACCTGTTCTGGAGTTGCCAGTCTACCAACTGCAAGAGCGACTTGTCCACAAATGACGTGAAGGATGTGATTCTTTTGACTGGCTCTTTACTCTGAACGGTAGCACTCGAGTCTCAGTGAGAGCCGTTCTCTGTTTATCACAACTTTTCTTGCTCGTAATGCTCTGCACACACAGTCATAACTACTTATTTCATTTAAAATTATATTTATTACGTAGGAGAAGCACCGCATTCAAGAAGTAAAAAACAGAAAGTCTATAGGAGAGTACTATGCTGAAACTCGAGCACAAAGAAATGTCTACTTGGAATCGGATGTGCGATATCACACACCTCTAGTAGAGAGGCCGCGTCAAAATCTAGACTGAATCTAGGGAGATGCTGGTGGATGACGTTAAACGGGTCCTTCATAATAAAAAAAACTCCTTAACATGAATTAATACATGACAATTCTGTAAAGGAAAGTCAAAAGACTCACTACCAGTCGTTAAATGTTTCGTTTATTGAAGAGTAAATAAGAAAGTTAAGCCAAGTTAAGATTTTACCTCTAGGTAAAACAGAATGTTCCGAGTTGATCCGCCACACCTGTTCGGATCTCCAACTCCAGCTTTACAATCACATTACAAAACCGCCACTCTGAGGATGATTTATAACATCTGTAATATCTGTTATTATGGGTTTGTCAGATCATTCAGAAAACTATAACCACTGGGTAGATGAAGTCTGTGTGCAGAAACAGGGGCCTTCAGAAGGAATCTGCGTCACAACGCGCTACCAGGCATGTTCAACAACACCAATGCAAATTCTACAGGGCATGATGTATCCTTGCCAACAGTGGTTTATGACGGAGAGTTGGAATACAGCAGACATTATAGGATACTCTGAGCTAACAACGATCTACTGAAGCTTAAGGATCAGCCACCAACGCCTGATATTTAGGAGGTAGGTAAAATCCCCAAAATGTCGTTGGAGTCTGCAGTCAGCGAGGAAGAACAGAAACCAGAATTGTTTTTATTGCCTGTAATGTTTCAGCTTCGTTTTGTTTCAGATCAGGCAGCCTGAGGGAGTGGACGAGGCTTTTGATTCAGAGCTAACCAGCGTCTATTCCTGTCCGTACGCGCAGAGGAGACAAAGCGGTAAAAGAAGAAAAGCAGTGGCGCAGATTGGGGGTCTTTATTTTTAGAATCAAAGGCAAGATGACAGGAAGTACAAAGGAATATGCTGTGATTAAAAAAAGGGACTAAAATAAGAACAAAGCTTTGTGAGCACAACCTGCCAAAGACATTTATTTGTATTCGGTTCCCTCTTCGGTCTGGAGCCCGTACAGTCACATTCATAACCATGTGGCCGCTGCCGATGACACTTCAGCGCAAAGAGGGCCCTTGGGGAGATGACGGTTGACGAGTCAGATATGACAGGGAGGGGGAGCTCAAGGCTGTGTGCTGTACGGCTAAAAGGAAAAATAAAAAGGAGCAGAGATGGTTCTGTACTGCAGGTTACTGCAGATAAACATATAACCGGTAATCACCCGAGGATCTTCTGCACAAACCCACTGCAGCCTGAACGGAGAGCCACGTCTACTTTATGAATGTATAAATGCAGCAGATGTGGGTTTTATTTTCTGCGGAGCTGATGGAATCCCGGGGCAGGACGCGATCGGAGTGGCAGCGGCGCACGACGTTCCTCGTGTTTTCTGAGATGCCGCAGCGTCTCGTCAAGATGTTATCCTCTAATAATCCAGCTGAACACAGTTAGCTGCTCTGTTAGGCACAGCCTTGTAAGGCCTTGGGATCTGTGACGCAGGATATAATACTGCAGTCCCATTCTGGACTTTACCGAAAGAATTCCCAGGTTTCTTTGTATCAAATTTGGCAAACAGGACAGATCTGATGGCTTAAAAACCCTGAAAGAGGCAGGATGTGTTTTCCATCTGCCTTTTGTTACCTTCAGTTGTTCTAAAAATGCTAATATATATCTCAAATATGTCTTAAAATAAATGTGACTGACATTGGGCCTCATGTCTGTTTAAGAAACTCCTGCTCTTCCTGAAACTCAGCTCTTTGGAAGTTATTACAACATGGCTCCTTTAACAATGTTTTAGCACTGAGAAGTAGTTTGCATAATGAGCTTCCACCAGGTGTTTGCTTATTGCTGCTGGCTAGTCTGAAGGAGCTGAGTGGGGGAGTCAGGCTTGGAAGCTGCAGCTCTGAGGAGGAGCTTCATCCTCGAAGGCGGAGCTAGGTTCATCCAGGCGTTTTGCACAGCTGAATGGTTGCCATGAAGATTAAAGGATTTCTCAAACATGCATGAAAGAATCTAGGCAACAGTTCAGGAATAACAGGGGATAACAATACAGCATAATATAAAGCTTAAAAAAGTCAATTTTATATGATTCTACTGCTTTAAAGCACTTGATGGACATTGTTGAGTTATTCAGTTCTTGCATAAAAAACATCTGAAGTATGTTAAGGTATCTTGCAATGTTGCTCTCTCCATGACATTGCAAGATACATATAAAGAATATAGCCGATACCTATAATGTTTATGCGAAAGATGGATATAAATTAGTTTCTCAAATAAAATGTAGTTCAAATGAAGTTCTGGATGTAGCCAAGTTCAACTGAAATGTCTTAAATTCGACAAATTACAGGCAGAGACTTAAAGAGAGCAACTGGAATTTATCATTTAGCCTCAGAAGGTGGGACCTTGTTTTGCAAGTCATTAAGTAATCCTCAAGTCAAGTTAAAGTTCAAAACCTTTGACTTTCAGTCTTAAGTTATTTGACAAAATGCAAACTTTATTCAGATTTTAAATATGTTTTTGTTTGCTACACCAATCAGCAGGAGGAATTTGATTTCAAAATCTTCTGACAATCTCTGGAAGGCTTATCACAACTTAACATGCCAGTGATGATGAGGCTCACTGCCCAGGGCACCATGCCATCAGGGGGCAGCACTCACACAAAATTGTCTGTCTGTGAACCCAAAACAAATATCCTGTTGTTACATCGTGTTGAGAATGTCCAACATGAAAAGGTTCCTCTGTGTTGTAGACAATTTAAGCACCTTAGAACGCTGGTGATGCTAATGGTGAAGCTTTATAGAAATTAATATACTATTAACAACTTTTTAAATAATCCAGAGTGCGTTAGATCGTCCACAACTCAAAATTCAAAACACGTAAAGTGCTCAAATCTGAATTAGATTATGTCTCGTCTCGTAAATACAAATGGCTTGGTGGCATTCGTCATGGAAACGCCACTGCTTGACCACATCACATCGTCCTTTAGCAAACAGTGAACAGACCACGCGCTGCGGCGTTTTGCGGGGAAAGGTACAACAAACAGGAAATGTGCTGACTGTTCTCGCTTCACTGACCCAAACATACAACGCCTGGATATGATTTCAGAGTGAAAGCAGACGGCGTGGACGCGGACACTGGTTTCAACTTACAACAACAAGGTCCGAGGCGTGGCTGATCCTGGGGTGAAAACGAAACGTTTGGAGCCACAGATCCATGAGCAACTCGAGCCGTTTATCTTGCTTCCTGCGTACGCACTCAGAAATAAATAACGGCTGCCTGTTTACGGGATGTTTATGTTGTTTTCTCTCCTCAACTCACCAACGTCTGTTTACTTTAGCTTTTTATTCTTTAGCTTTCCTTTTAATTTCTTTTTAGAGTCTTTTCAGCTCTCAAAAGTATGATATTGTATGAGTAGAAGCAGGGACAGATGGCGGTAAGATGGCAGCACCGGACCATCAAAATAGATCTGCGTCACAGAAACTAAAGTGGATTTCAGAGGCAAAAAATGGGAACTTTAAAGCAACATTAACTTCCTGCAGCTGCTATATTTCTTCATTGAGAAGGTAACAATAATTAGGGTTAAACTTAGACCATTTCCACTCTGTGGATACTGGACAATCAGTATTAAATGACTTATTTCCAGACTGAAATGGCTTTGCTATGGTGGAGGTGTCAAATATTAAGCTAAAATTAATAATGTTCTTCGTGGATACATATGAGATGAGCGCCACCAACCCATGGTGGCTCGAAGGCCTGCGTCTGGGCAGAGGCCATTTTGTTTCTGTTTTTGTTTACTGTACACACAGAGCACTTCTCGGAACCAGCAGGACAAAAAAGCTCAACTTTGGCAGCTCCCACCTGCAGAAATACCCAACGCTCTTCTTCCAGTTGCCTCAAAACGACCTCAGACTGCAGAACTGGAGCTCTGCTTTTCTCTTTTGTCTTAAGAACTCAATATTTTTCAGGAAAATTAGCTTTTTTTTTAAAGCCAAACTTGAAGACTGTGAAGCACAAAGCTTTAGTGTTTAGCTTAGCTCAGAATGCTGCGTCACACATACAATCTGTGAATATAACATTTAGAGTAGATATTGCTGCTGTGTTACATTATGACATGATCTTTTATGGAACATTTCATTTTAAAGCAGTTTTGTTGTTTTTAGGATAATACCAAATAAACCAGTAAGGAAGCAACTAGTTTGTAAACAAACACATTGAACAATGTTAGCCTAGCTGTCTTAACTAAGCTAAAAAGAAGAAAAACAACAACAACAACAAAACAACACACACCTGTTAATCCCCATTTTGTTAAACAATCTGTACCCAGTAGATCGACGACCGACATGCCAAATGAAAAGCAATAGCACTTTAGGTAAAACTAGCCATTGGTGAAGTCGAGGAATCTTTCTAGCAACTGAGTGACTGGCATCAACTGGCGTGACTACGCTAAGCAATGCTAGCATTTTTAGCTTTGCTGAGATGGCTGCTAACTGTTGTCTTCAAGCTACTTGACCTTATTGTAATTAGTCAAAAATTATCTTTTTTGTTGTAGATTTCAGAAAAAAAATATGGAGACAATTGCGGCAAACCATCCTGACCAACAAATACACACAAACATCAGCCGTGTCTCATTTAATATTTGGCTGGTGTCGGAAAAGCAAACAAGGGGAAGTTGTTGAGTAAACTTCCCCTTGTTTACTCAACAAGTCATTTTGTGATTTTTGTAGCAACAAACTTTACTGTGATCCAAATTCAAGTCAGAAAACCAGCAGGATTGTAAATTAGCCTGAGACTTAGCTAGCTTAAATCTCAGGCTAATTAATCTGGGTTGTTAAACCGACCTATTAACAACCCTTTGAATACCACTGCATTCAATGAGGTTAGACACTGCTGAAACATGTGCACAATTAGTAGCATTCAGGTGTAAAACACAGCTTATTACTACGTCTCTCTATGGTTTCATAAGCTGAGGAGCCATATTGGATTTTCAGGTCGGAGACTGTGTCAGAACTCTATAATTATGGAACTTTTCCAGTTTGGTTTCTGAAACATCTTCCCGTTCTCACTTATGTCCAAAACACCCTTGTCCCTGGTGGGGTCAGGAGGTGCTGGTGACTACCTCCAGCTAACGTACCGGCAGAGAGGCAGGGTCACCCTGCACAGGTCACCCGTCTGTCGCAGTGCATTGCCCATCTCTTATAAAACCCAATTAGGTAACAATGAGTCATTCTGGAATATTAATAAACCCTAAGTGGGAAAGCTTGGAAGCCCAAAAACCTGATAGAAAATTTGGATTGGTTACTTTTGATGTTCAAACTATTTTTCCGCTGCTTTCTTGAAACGATGCCTATTGACTAGTGCATTTGTTTTCACCAAATATTTGTGGAAAACTGTTATCACATTTATTATCACCGGATAAAACACCGTAAAATTTCAAGCCTCAGCATAGTCTGTGTACATCCTACTCAATAAATACATTTACACCACTTTAAAATTTAGCAAGTGTTCCTGACATGAAATCTGTTTACATTTTTTACACTTTTCATCTTGTAAGTGTACTGATCAATCTGCTGTATTTTTCAGCAACATCACGTATATTTGCGACTCTTCTGTTTTGAATAAAAGCCATTTATGTCTAAATCAAACTGTCGATACCTTAAAATCACAAAATGTGCTATTTTTACTCAATGTTATCTATTTATCTAAAGGTTAGGTCCATATTGCCATTCACTACTCAGACTCAATATTCAATGCCATCTGAATCTCATCCACCTTTACTCAAAATCTGCGTTTAATGGACTTTGAGGGAAAGAGAAGACGGTAAAGTTAAAACATCCAATTCCTGCACATGGTTGTCATGGCTCCACTCGCGCCGTTCAGAGAAAGGGAAGGAAACAGTACAACCAGCAGTTAAACTGAGGTCTTAGGCGGCTGGAACCAGCTGGCTAAAGCTGGTGGTCCACATCTTTTGCCTGAGTGGACTTAAAAAAGTTGCTTCAGCAGAAAATAGCAGTCGCTTATTGTTGGGAGCGCAGACAGGTACGCTCATTTATCATCTCCTGCAGGAGCCTGAACGCAGAAGCTGAACCCATTCTGGGAGGACGGATCTGGGTTGGGGCCGGGGGGCGGTTTATGTGATCAAATACCCTGAATGCAGGGCATCTTATTCACGGTTCTAAAACATAAATAAACTATGATCAAATCACCCTGCATGTTACCTTTTTTACGCATTTTCTTATATTACAAACACAAATCTAAACATTTTATTTGGATTTTCTATGACAAATCAACACAAAGTGGAAGGAAAAAGATACGTAGAGTTGAAACGTTTTTACAAGTAACAATCTGAAATGTGTGGCTTGTTTTTGTATTCAGTCTCCCTAAATTAGGCCAAAGTCAGTCCAGGGCCGGTACCCTGCATGTTTTAGCTCTTTCTCTGGTTCAGCACACCTGGATCAAATGATGGGGCTCTGCAGAACATTATGACCAGCTCAGCAGGTAGTTGGGCCATTTTAATAAAACACTGTAAAGAATCGACATAAAACCTATATAAAATCACAACAGAAAAATGACTGTAAAGAGGAAAACATAGAAACCATTGTAAACTGTCAAACAAAATGTTTATGTTGTTTAAGAAGAAACAATAAGCGAGTATAATCACATTTATTTGTTAAAACTACAAATGGTAGGAAAATATACTCAAATATTCATAACTAAACAGTTATAAATTATTAATGGTAGAAGACTATCATTAATAGAATGATATTATTTTACCTTCCTAAAATAATATTTGCACATTGTTTCTCCGAAAACCAATAAAAACTCAGACATGATCATTTCTCAACTAAATACCGCTGGACCGAGCTTGAAAAATGCTGCTAGCTAAGAGCACTTAGCATTTATCAACAACTCATCGGCGTTGACATGAATTATAGTGCGATAAATAATAAAACATAATTTAACGGAGCTTCTCGGCTGATAATTTGCCTCAAGGAAATGCACTGGAGTCATTAGAATAGTCATTACAGCCATAACTAACATCGTATTTGTCCAAAACTTCCTCCCTGACCTGTCTGCTGCGTTCCTCAAGCCGCCATGTTTGTTCTGGAATGTTCTGAGATCTACAGCCAAACAGCCGGACTCCATTTTTATTCATTACTTCTGGGGCATCGAGGAGAGGTTCGTATCACAACACGAGCCCCAATTATTATCTGTTGTTTTATTGTTCGTAAACAAAATGTTTCAAAACCATTTCTCGTTTTTCCCCCCCTCCCACTTCGAACAATCAGCCGCCATATTTGGTGGCGTCATTATTCGCCGGGCTCGTTTCAACCCGGACCCAGGAGACGAAAACAGATGAAGGCCTGCTCCCGTCGTCCCCCCATAATAGTAAATAAATAAACGCATAACACGCAATGCTCCGCATTCACGGCTGCTGCAGATTCACGCGGGAAGTGAAGGATGACCGGGGTGTCTCTGGGAAACAATGACCGGGTGAGTCACCACCGCTCACCCGCAGAGACCCCCCACTGTTACCGTGTGACCCCCCCCCCCCCCGCTCTGCAGTCCAACACGGTGGAGGAGGGGGCGGGGACGGGGGGCTGCAGAATGTGATTCTGATTATGGTCATGTTTGGCTCTCCGCTCTGCGCCATGTGGTTCGTGTGAAGCAATTCCAGCTGCGCCAGAGATGCAATCTGCTGCATCATCGCATTTAAGGACGGCCGAGCCTGAACGTCTCACGGCAGCAGCCATGGCAACGCGGAGAAACGGCCGTCTGAACACGCGGCTGTCACTCGAGTTCAGGAGATGATCTTGAATTGATTTTAGATCGCAGAATTTGTGAGGTTGTGTTTTTCTTCTTCTTCTTGCCGCAAAACAACAAGGCGGCCCTGAATGCCGACAGCTGGATGCGGGAATCGGCGCTCGATTTGCGCCAATTGAGTCCACAGATGGACCCTGAAGGTGGAAAGTACAGAGGAGGAATCACGCGAGTGGGTGGGTGGGTGTCATAGTGCGGGTTTCACCACGGCTCTCCCTGGAGGGAACCCCCCCTCCCCTCCCCCTCAACACCCCCATCACCTTAACACCCACCACCAAGATCTTTTTTGGCGCTCTTTCCGCGCCACGACCAAGTAAAAAGGTGCCACGCAGTTTGCGTGGAGGCGATAAAAAAAAAAAAAAAAAGGGAGCAACGCATTTTATAGCACGATCGCGCGCTCCCCTCCCTGACTGGCTCCACCGCAGTATTACCCCAACACACACACACACACACACACACACACACCTCGCCTCCTGTTTGCCTCAGGAAGCTCGGTGTGTGTGTGTGTGTGTGTGTGTCTTTGGAGGCTGTCAGACTGATTCATGCTTCATCATCTTGCTGAGACATCAGCGAGCTTCAACAAAACATATAAATAAATAATTATTAAAAAAGGTGTGTGTGTGTGTGTGTGGGAAGAGGGGGTCGGGGGGAGTATTCGGAGACACAAACCACGTCCCCCGCAGCCCCCCCACCCCTAAAAACGCTCGCGCACCTGCAGGAAATCTACGTCGCTGTCCGCGGTGCTGAACAGAACAGAAAAAACGCCCACATCCACAACATGCGCATTATTGGCGCAGCGGTGCGTCCCTGCCCAGCCAACACGCTGCGTGTTTCGGATCCTTCACCCCTTGGGGTGTGGGGGGATGTGTGTGTGTGTGTGTGTGTGTGTGTGTGTGTGTGTGTGTGTGTGTGTGTGGGTGGGGGGGGGTCACGCATCGCCTCCCCACTGTTCCTGTTCCTTCCCGCGTCAATGTCAATAGGCGCATAAACCAACTAATCCGTTTTCGAACCAACAAATAGCGCCATTTCCCCCCCCCTCCTGATTAGCTTCGTTTAGAACACAGAGAAGTTGAAGAGGAAAACAAACAAACCAACAAACTAACAAAAAGAAAGCGTCAGCCGCCTGGATCCGGCCAAAGCCTCTCGTGATAAAGGAAGAAGGAAAGAAAGAAAGTGCATCATTCAGTTTGAGCTGAGATCTTACCTGCGCCTGCTGTCAGTGGCCCGCAGTCAGTATGGGACGGAGCGCAGCGTCTGTGTCGACCAGCAGCTGTGCAGAAACACACTCACTCTCGCTCTGTCTCTCTCTTTCTGTCTCTCTCTCTCTCTTTCTCTCTCTCTCTGTGTGTGTGTGACTGGGATGCTGCAAAGGCACTGCGCGTCCTTCTGCTTCCTCCTCGCTTCTTCTTCAATGGTGGAGGGTGTGGGTGGGGGCGGGGGAGAGCAGTGCAGCTCTTGTCAAAGATGGCGGACACTTTTGACGTCAGCAGCAGCTTTAATAGATATCTGTCAGAAAGAGAGAGAGACAATATTTACATGTTGTTAAAGTCCTGACACAAGCTTTTCATTTCACCTCAGATGCACCCATGTTTTTATTTTTTTAGTGTCGCTTCTTTTTCTTCAATGATTCAATGTTTTCATATATTCATCGATTACAAGAGGTTAAATTAAGTTGTTTGTTTTCTGGCAGAAAAGTGCGGTCTGCTCCTTTAAATCAACCTGTTCCGTAAGATGACGTATTAGGGCCATTGTAGATGGAAAATAATAATAGTAAAAATAGGAGGAGTCAAAAAACAAAGCAAAAAAAAAAAAAAAAAACAATTAAATGTTTTGATTAATCTAAAAACACTTGAACATTTCAGAGGTTTTTTTTTATTTTTAGAAACATTTCTGAGATTAACCTCAAAATTTCAGTTTTCTCTCACAACTTTTCAATTTCTGAAATTTGGAAATTTCCAAGATTGTTGTAGAAAACTTGAGATTAATCTAAAATTTTGTAGTTTTTTTGCTGGAAATTTGATTCATGTTTTCTACCTACAATAGCCCCAGTATGTAGCTTTCTTATGAAGCCGAGGCACAAATTCAAACTGGAAGACTCCCTAGCCCCGCCTGCCTCACCCAATCGGCGCGTCCCGCCCATCATCGTCGACCTATCAACGCTGGACCAGGCCACGTCACGGCAAATCACCAACCAATCCGATAAGGACCTCCCTCCATGGCATCTTCCGCTTTCCAGCTGTGCTCAACCCACCTCCAACCCTTCACCGACCTCCATCACCAGTGTCGGGCCCCAGGGGACGACATTCCTCATGCTCATCCGGGCTTATTGCAATTCACAGCTTGATGTGGTCAGCCGGGGCCCGAGCGCCAAAGAACTTTAATTCATGTATGTCAATAATCCTGTTTATCGCCGTCTTTCTCCGTCTGAGTCCCTCCAGATTGAAATAACGTTACATCATGTTATAATGTTATGCCTTCATCAATAACTTACCTGTTGTGTGGTTTTGATTCTTTCATGCATGTTTGGGAATTTTTTAATAAATCTCCATGGCAACCATTCAGCAGTGCAAAACACCTGGGTGGACCTAGCCCCGCCTTCGAGACGCAGCTCCTCCTCTGAGCTGCAATTTCCATACTTCCGAGTTTCGGCCTCACAGACCCAACCCTCCTCTCAGCTCCTTCAGACTAGCCAGCAGCAATTAGCAAACACCTGGTGGAACTGCAAAGAGCTCATTATAGGGATTACTTCTCAGTGAAACCCTGGTAAAAACATTAGTAAAGAGCTTTATAGGGTTTAGTTTTGTGGATGTATTATGTTTTGTTTTTTTCTTTTTTCCCGGGACGGATTATGTTTTGACTCATTCCTGTGAAACAAACCGAACCGGAGCAGAACGGCGTTTTCCGCGCACGCCGACCCGGCAGCGTGGGAATGTTCCCCCGACCCGGCTCCTCCAGCCGCTGCCTGCCACCGGAACAAATGAGTCTTCAATTGCTCTGAAGCGAACCCATCTCCTAAATTAATGACAATGATAACTCTGCATGAAAAATCCATTCAGAGAGGAGAGCCAGAGGAGAGGAAAGTGAGCAGGGAGGGGGAGAGAGAGAGCCGTTATCTGGCTGCGTAGGTGTGTGTTCTGCGGACAGGAGTGTGTGAGCAGAACAAACCTGGTTAGGGTGTGCGTGGAGTTTCTGTTCAGAGAGAGGAAACAAAAACTCAGCTAAATCAGCTCAGAGGAGGATTTTTTCAAAGTTTAATAACAGAAACCACGTGGGAAAAAAAAGTCCAGAAGTCTGTTTATGTTTATTTTGTTCATAACTGATATATTTATGGAGAATAGATTCTGACATAATTGTCAAAAAACATAAAAACAAATAACATACCAAATATTGCACCCAAAAAATAAAATAAGTCCCAAGCTTATTTGATTATACTGTATAACATAAATAATATATCAGTATTAAATTTACCTCATCTCTATTATTTGATTTTTTCAATTTATTCTTATTGGGAGGTTTTTTCAGGTCCAAAAAAAACAACATTAAATGTCATTATATATTCATCACATATCTTTTTCTGTTCTTTTTCACATTATGACATTTTTTAAAAGTCATATTTCACTTATTGTCTGTCACATTTGTACTTTTTTTTAACATTGTAAATTAATTTACTTTTTTTTTTAAAGTTTACCGTGGACTATTTTTTTTTAACAGACATAGTGAAACACGTTGTTGGCCCCATCATGCTGTGGAGAAGCTTTTCTTAGGCTCGTCAGTCTGATGGGAAGATGATTAGTTTCTCCAAAACACTGCAGTGTGTGGCTCCTGTTTGTGTCTCAGCAGCACGATGACATGACACACACGGCTAGAGACCGATTTAGATCACCACAGGTCTATGTGCTGGAATGGCCTAATCAAAGTCCAGAGGATTTGAAAATTGATGTTCACACTGTGATCACATTAGCCGCGTTTCCACAAAACTTTGTTGACATTCTGCTATCACACATGAATAAGTTTGTGAAGTCATTAAAAAAGCATGTCGTGTCATAGTCCTACAACTACTTCCTGTTTTCTTCTCCTTCTTGGTTTGTGCCAGTGGCATCATCCAGTTGACACTGATGCAACAACCGAATGATGTGAAAAAAAAAAGTTTCCGTTGTAGTTTTAGGGTCAGGGTTAGGGTAACTGCATTTTGACACGACCACAAAAAAAAAAAACCCCACCTCATCTCAGCACCAAAACTTATCAAAATACAGGTTTTTTGTTTAAATTGGTGTGTTTCCATTAAACAAATTTATTTTTGAAATGTCAACTTAAGCAATTGTATGGTCAATGGAAGCGCAGCTGGTGAAGACACTGCAACCTTCTCTAACTTAGACTTTTAGAGAAAGCAAAACGGCAGCTGAGGTAGATCTGATTTGATTTTACATGCTTTTCTATCCAAAGCAGATTTCTCTACATCATCAACTTTCTCTGCAGCAAAATAACGAGCCGTTTGAATCACCTGCCATGTGTTTATTTCTGGAAACATTCCTCTGGCGCGCACACCAGAGGCAGAGTTACTTAACGAAGGGGAAACTCTGCAGGGTTCTGCTTCACTCGCCGGTCAGTTTCCAAGTGGGCTGCCGACTGAAAACAATAACATGCAAACTCTCAGGATGGTGGGACGAAGGAGGTCAGAGCAGAGCAGCGTCACTGATAAAACAAAGTCCTCAACAACTCTTCCTCGCCCCTCTGTCCACAACGCCGTAATTTATTCTCGTTTTTCTTTTCCTGCAGAGATTAATCAGAGCGTCCAACTTTTGACGAGAGGTCTTTGAAGTCACTGTGCTACTTCAGACAAAGGTGTGTGTGTACGTGTGTGTGTCTGAAGAGCAGCACACACACAACGTGGAGGGGAAGATTACAGTTGAGGCAGACAAGCTCACGCACTCTGATCTCTCTCCTTCCTGTGATTGACTTCCTTCTTAATTAGACTGCGAGACGAGAGAGTGACGAAGCAAAAAAAAAAAAAAGGGTAAAAACTACCTGCCTGGGCTAGAAGCATTGAGAAGAGGGTGTGTGTGTGTGTTTGGGGGGAAAAGGAGAGCAGGATGAGAGATGGAGCCAGTCAGCCAGGCTGTGGGGGGCTGTGCTGCAGTAGCAGCCTCGCTGTGACTCAGCACTAAATTCTGCCTTTGTCTCTCCTCTCCCTTAAATATCATATTAGTCACTGTACCAAACACATTAATAGAGCTCTTCACCGTCGCCTCATCACGACTGTATGCTTCATGTCAGACTCCCCCATCTGATCTGTTTGTCAGAGGAGATAAAGCTGTTTTCACACGCAGTCGCTCTTGTTGTTGGATTTGCTGTTGGGATCCGCTAACTGATTAGCTTTTATATTTTAATATTTCATGTAAAAGGTTTTACAAACGTCCCTTGCTGTCTGACAGTCTGGACCGCAGCACAATAAATGCTGCTCGCTGAGTAATGACAGCGCACCTCGTTTACAGTTGTCGACGATCGGCAATGTCACGCAGTTCTTTGGTTGACAACTAGTCTTGTACATTTGCAGGGCAAATGTTAGGTGGTAAATTCAAGCCTTTTCCCAATAATTTTGAAATCAACCCCCCCCCCAACATGTTTGTTTATGCACTAAACCAAAAAATTCCATAACAGCCTTCATCAAAACTAAATTAATCTTTACTGCTTCGACTGGACTTTATGAAATGACATGAGTGTGACCGAAGCGACACTGCCATGCATCAGCTGGATGAACGATTCCCCTATCGGCCAACCACCGGGCTCAGCATGTTTTCGGGGGGAAACCTTGAATCCGGCAACCCACGGACAGCAGGACAAACTTCTACCACCGACGGCACAATCGTCCCAAATTACAATTATTGGGCAAGAGACGAGTTACACCCTGGGCAGTTAATCAGTACACCACAGGGTAAGCAGGAGTATCCAAAGAGAACTCCAACATGCACAGAGAGAACATGAAATCTCCTTGCAGAAAGAACCCGGACTATGATTTGAAAGCTAGACTTTCTTGCTGCAAGGCAACAGTCCCAATAACTGTGTCTACATGTGGCCTCATGCTTGGAATACGTAAAACAAATGATGCATCATCTCAGCTGAAGTTCATCTCAGCTGAGGTGTCCGACTTCAGACTGGTGTCTGAAGTCAGACCACTTCGGACACCACGGTCTGAAGTGAGGTGTTGGAATGGAGACATGTAACATGGACATCACTCTGCTACCTTTCCTCCTCAGAAGTCTTGTTTAAATTCTCAGAGCATCTCCCTGCAGGCCCGTTGTTGTGTTTTTATGTCTTCACGGGAGCACCAGACCGCGAGGAAATGGACATCGGCAAAGGCCTGCTCTCCATCTCATCTGGCCCACTGGGGGAGAGGGATATTTAATCTGATAATTGAGGCACTGATAGATTGGGCAAGGGTGGCGACATTGATGAGTGTGGGACTGAAGGTCTCGTATCCGATGGCGAGGATAGCTGTCAGAAGGGGAATCAATCTGCATCGACCCGCATCTCTGCACCTCACCAGCTTCTGTTTTCCATCTTGCTTCTCTCCGTGCCTCTTCCATCGTCTCACTTCTGTCTTCTACTGAGACTCCTTCCTTCCCCTTAAATGTTTTCCTCCTTTCCATTCAATCTGCATCCACTCCTTGCTCTTTTTTCTTTCTTTTTTTTGTTTTTGATGCTGGCGTAGTGGGAAGCATGCAGAACGTATTTATATAGGGAGGGCAAGGGGGGAAGTATGTTTAGTACCACAAAGTGAGAAATAGCTGAGCATGACGCAGCAGAGTAGCAAGAGAGAGCAGGGAAACAGTAGGACGCCATGCAGCATAAGGTTATGTAAGCCACCAAGCATATTATTAAGGCACAAGAAAGCAAACCAAAAAAACCCAAAACTGTGGTTAGCATCACATAAAGTAATACTAAGTAAGGGATGTGATGCAACAAAGCGTAAGTTGAGGGAATGTTAGCATAGAGCAGAAGTGATACCAAAGAAGAGGAGAGAAATAAAAACAGGACAGACGTAGGGAGGGTCAGGGGAGCACACGCTAACATCCCTCCTGGCCAGATCACAGGAAGTGGCACGTCAAAGCCAACTGCACTCACAATGTGCACAGTTCTAATTTCCCATATGTGCACGTAGGTGATGGATGGAAGGGCATCTAAGTTTCTGACTGAATGTCGGAGCAGCTGACATTTCTCTGCAGAGGAACTCTAGTGAGAAATCCTAAGAACTTTGTGTTAGCATGGGTGGAACATGGGAGACTCTGTGGTGCTTTTTGTCCTTTGGAGCTAGCAAGCTAACATAGAACTACACAAACTAGCATGTCAGCATCGACCGTATGTTAGCATAGTGAGCAATAAAATGAACAATGTGTTTCAGCTTTATCTCAAATGCTCAAAAGATTCACTCCTTCACTTTAGAAAAAGTTGCACCAGTTTATGTTACATATTCAAACCACTTTGCAAAAGTATTCACACCTCTTAAAGGGGCAGCAGTATGTAAAATCCACTTTTTTGAGCTTTACGTCATTTTATAATCTTATTCCTTCATCAAAAACATTCGCGGAGTGTTGCTTTGATTCTTTCATGCATGTCTGAGAAATACTTTAATCGCCATGACAACCATTCAGCTGTGGAAAACACCTGGGAAGACCTAGCCCCGCCTTCGAAGTGTAGCTACGATACCCCTGCTAATACCCAATTTTAAGGTATGAAATTACAAAGTCCTATTTGATATATACAGCATTTTTATGACTACTGAAGATAACACAGATACATGTTTATGCTATAATTTGATTCTATGTGCCTGGAAAACACACACTGCCCCTTTAAGGGTTTTGGATTCTGTTATTTTAGGCTTAGCTGTTTTATCTTTCCTGATATCAGTTTCATCTCTCTGAAGGGATTTGAAGTGGTGATGAATAATATGAAATGTTACCTTTGACCCCTTCAAACATTTTTCTCATCATTGATACCAAACAGGTTAATCTCTGATAATCTTGGCATCTGCAGCTGATTAGAATTCACTCCAGAAGCATCTCAATCCACACTTCTGTTTCATTGATTTTAACAATTTTCCTCTGACTTTTCCTCCGTTTTGATAATTAGGACAAACCAATGAGGGCAGTGAAACAAACCCTCTTTGTACTGCCAGACTGAAACTCGCTACTGGAATATGTCATTATTACTAACAGGAAGTTAACAGGCCATGGCCTTGCCAAAGTAAAAGCCCCTTTTTCTGTCTTTCATTGGAAACACACAAAACCTTGGTTTAATCATGGCGTAGCACTGCCAGAACTTTTCCTCTTCCCACCTTAACCACCCCTGGGTCTTCTTCCCCGGTCTCACCACTAGGATCTTATTGGGTCTCCTCACCATGCAACACACACACCCCTCCTAAATGCTCCTCCTCGGTGTGTCTTTCTCCTCTTCATCATCTGCTGCACTCACAGGGTGTGGATCAGCACTCTGTGCCCCCAGATTTCCTTCCACTTTAATCTCTACCTCGGCCCACTTCCTCCCCGCCCTTTCATCCTCCTCTGTATCATCAATGTGTCATGCCACGCCTAATATGTAGGTGTGTGAGTGTTTTAGCATTTCACACCTTATAAGACCATGTATTTCTATCTTAACATGGTCTTTGAATCAATTTCCATTCATTATTCATTCATTTCTGTACCCTTACCATAACAGTTACCCTAATCCTAACTACTACCAGTACATGCCTACCCCTAAACTTAATCAATCCATTGGTCAATCAAGTTTATTTGCATAGCACATTTCATCAACAAGGCAGTTCAAAGTGCTTCACATCATAAAACCACAACAAGAAGAAGTCATTTAACAACATACAGTCAACAATTGAGAAACCAGAGACAAATGCTACATTTTGAAGATCATCAAGATAATCAATACACGCTGCATACATTGATCAATGATTCTTTTATTAATCAGCCCTAACCAGGTGGACTTTTAGACCAGATTTAAAGGAAGTCAGGATTCTAACCGTAACCCGAAGTTATATTCACACCTTAGTCCTAAACCTAAAACCTAACCCAAAAACAACACTTCTTATTATGGGCTCAAAGCTTTGGGCCCCATAAGGACCGGTGGGTCCTCACAAGGTAGCATTTGTTGGAAAATATCATGTGAGTGTGTGTGTTTGTATGTAGGGCTAATCAAAGTGCGATGCAAATGTTTCACCTCAGCAGAGCAAAGACCAGCTCCCAGTGTCTTCCACCTGCATGTTGCTATGGAAACTGGGTATCCTCTGTACGTCACATGTGCCCATGTTTGGTCTGGTTTCCTGCTCCTCTCTGTCAGTCACCCCCTCTTTTCCGTTTCCCTCGCCGTGATTTAGTGTGTGTTTTCCTTGCACGTCTCCCCTCCACTGTCTGTGGTCTGAGGCACAAACATCTGGAGATCCAGTCAAACTGCACATCGTCTCCTCTGGGTTGCACTGATGAAGAGTGTTTGCTATGTTCAAGTGTAAAGTGTAAAGTACAACATATGAGCAGCATCAACACAGGTCGAAACAATCAAATAGCAAAAACTTCTGACCAGTGTTAGTATACAGCTCAAACAGATGTGCTAATAAGAATTAGCATAAGTACCTCAAGTCCAGTCAGATTGGATGGAGAGTGTCTGCGAACCAAGTTTTAAGTCGTGCCACAGAGACCAGGATGAACAAAGGTCTGGACTTTGACTGGGCCGTTTCAACACGTCAATGTCAGTGATGGGATGCGATTTAAATTTTTAATCAAGTCAATTATAGGGCCTATAATTAATTAATGACTTTCAATCAAAAACTAAATATTGACAAAATAAGCAGCATTTTCAATTCAAAAATTCTTATTGTTACTAAATTACTGACTAAATCCGATTGGTGCAAAGTGCTGTTCTAGCCAATCAGGAACCTGATCATTCATGAATCTTCTTTAGAAATGGACTGTGGACGCTGACGGTAGCGTTGGGGACGTCTGTGCTGCTGCTACATGTTTAGCATTGAGATGCTACTTTAGGCTTGAATCTCTTAACTGATAGGCTAACTCAGGTCAGTGGTCTATGTCATGAGTTAGCAATGCTCAGAGTTCTGTCCAATGAATTGTCACTGCTTGCCGATGACATCTTGGAGCAAAGGAGAAGAGTTAGGATAAATAAGTAGGGAGAAGATCAACACACACTCTCTATATGTGTTTTTCACAATTAGGAGAGATGGCTTGTCAGTTTTTGCCAAAGATAAAAGATAAATCCTACAACCGCTAAAATCTGACACTACTCCATTTTTGTTGACATTTCATGAACAAGGAAATTGCTCTCAGTGTCTTCTTAAGAGGTGTTCATGTCAGTTCCTTCAGTAGTTGTTGGTAAAGCGCCACCAGAGGTGAGAGGATTAATAGGTCTTTCAAAGGGTTTCGTTGGTTTGACACATCGCAGTGTTAAAGCAAACAACAGCAGCTGAAAATGTAACAAATGTTGCAATTTTGGTCCCCAGTCAACCCGAGTCTACCAGACTATCAGGTGTGAAAACCTCCTAAAAGAACAACAGGCTTTTGTGAAAATAAACCTGATTATTATGAATAATAATGAGCAGAGGAATGGTCATCCAGCATCTCCTTAAACTCACAGCAGGCTAAAGTTCTGCAACCTAAATTTAGGGTTTCACTGGTGGGAACCTGTGGCTCAGAGAAAAGGTCACACCCACACACACTCCAGAACCATGGCAACGACTCAGGGTTCCCCTGTGATCCTGACCTGTCTGCTGTGTTCCTCTGTTTGTTCACGAAAACAAACCTCTGTAGACTGTAAAACCATCCAGCCACTTAACTGCATTGGAAACAATTACTGTGGAAAGACTTTAGTGCCATAAACAGAGCCGTGTTCACCGTGAAACCCTTGGACAACTTGTGCCCAAGGTTGCCAGATTGGTTTTGGACAGCGGGGCGCCAGGTGTCAGGATGCAAGGGTCCAACCTGGAGGTCGCATTAGAATGATGGCCGACGGAGATGCAATCAGGCGGAGACAGACGGCTCACTCTCTATTTAGAATGCAATTAAGAGGGAGGGAGATGAGATCTAATGGGGAACTGCAGGGAGACGGCCGTGGACCAGACGGACCCTCCTCCCGTTTCCCACCTTCTCCCTTTCGATCAATTTTGTGGCGCAGCAGCAGTAGCTGCAGCATTACAAAAGTCTCGCAATAAAAATCCCCTCTGCTTCGGCCTCTGCAGAGGGAATTACACCCATCCTACATCTCTCCATCTCCCCGGCATGATTGGCTCTGCTTTTCACCCTTTCCTCAGACAAAATGAGTTTAGTGTATGCGGGCTCTCCCTCTATTAGCACTGGTGGACTCTCCTTCCATGTTTATCATCCACAAGCTGTTCGAGAACAGAACCGTCGCCTACGTTTGTTGGCCCATCTTAACCCTGCAGCCTCTCTTCCCTGCACATGATAGCATCAGGAGCTCATGAATCTTCAGCAACGCTTCAGTCCGGCTGTTTGTTTTCTCCCGTAGCATCTTGTGTCCCTCCCAGCCACAGAACGCTGCGGCCCTGGATGATGCATCGTCACCATGAAGTGGGACAAATCCGTCACAAAAAGAGAGAAACGCAGAGCTGTGAGGGAAATGATAGTTTAGGGAGTAACAAATAGCTACAAACCCTCAATCTGTGTCAAAGCAGCATATTTTCCCAGATAATGTCATTTTTGCTTCCTTAATAGGGAAAGCATAGCTTAAAAAATTATTTTGATATCCCCCACTTCATGATGTTGCTGACTAAGCATTTTATAGTTGAATAAATCCCCCAAAATAAGGAGAGGGAAAGAAAAGAGTGACATGTTCATCATTTAGCCACTAGGGGTGCAGTAATACATTTACCTCACGAGACAAAATGAATGACTGTCTTTAGTTCCTAGGTTACGTTTTAGCTCCACTTTCTGGAAAAATGATCAATCCCAGTTTGTTTGTTTTAACTTTAGAAGCCGAGTAAAGTTTCATAAATCACAAAATTAGTTTTAAAGAAGCTGGAATCAGTGTAAGACGGCAGTATCTGCACGTTTCTGTGGAGCTAAATTGGGGCCATAAAGTTTGTTTTAAAAAGGAAAAAAGAATTAAAAAAAGAAATTTAAGAAACTAAAAAATATATTTATAAACTGCAAAAAATTTTGAAACTGCAAAAAATAACTTGATTCTGAAAAGTAGTTTCAGTTATATATTTTTTTCAGATTCAAATCTATATTTTCAGTTTCAACTTTTATTTATCTTTCCACTAGACTCTGTGGCACCAATTTTGTCCCGTACGTCTTACCAACACTAACAATGTGAAAAGGATTTGATTTTTGAGGCACGCTAATCAAAGTCTGGGCTTTATTCTCATTGAGTTGCTGTAATATGACCTAACACAGATTATTCCTGCTTGAAATTTCTCCAGTGTTGCTGAGTTAAAACTACTGTGAAGAAGAGTGCGAAGAAGAAAGGGCCAAAATTCCTCCTCAGGGACACAGAAAAACAGTCACAGCTACTGCAGAGAGCTTGCAGGTGATTACTGTCTTTTCTCTGGTTCGATTTGGATTACGCTTTCTCTTTACTGAAGCAATCCTTGATATGAAATTAGTTTGATGTGTGAGGGTAACAAAAGAGCAACGGTTCCTGAGCCTTCACATCAAAACAGTGGCAATTTTCTTTCATTGCGTTCTAAAAACTTTCAAAAGTGCAAAAAAAGAAGAAAAAAAAAAACACATTGAGCTCATCACCAGTTTTACAGTTAGCAACCTGCTAAGCAGAGAAAACCAGGAGAAACCTGCAGCCGCAATCCATCCTGTGAGATAATAATCCTGTCGGCTTCTGGTTTCTTTCCCAGGCTGCTTCGTTTGCTGCCCGGCGATATCGGCCTCAGCATGAAATTCGAATCAATATCTTTATATTAAACATTCCAGGCCTGCGGCAAATTAGAATCAACAGCTCAGAAAGATAAAAGGATCTATGGAAACTGCTCTTCACCCCAACACACACACACACACACGCCCGCACACACACACACACACACACACACACACACCCATGCAAACACGCACTTCATGAAGAGTTTCACTTGTTCAGGTGTGTTGTGTGAGCATTATGGGGAATATTGGTGTGCATGTATCTTCCTGCAGTCACATGCATCATTGGGAGCAGAGTTAAAGCAGCCGACTTCATCAATAATGCATGGTACAGCAGCATCAGGACAGTGCCACCATTGTTTAGCTCTGCACAGCTTTACCGCACAGTGCCACTGGGTTTACAGTCATCAGCTCCGACTCCATCTCTGCAAGGCGTTTCATGTTAGGAACACAGTGTCTGTAGAGCAACTCAGAGCTAAGAAGTTACATTAATCCTGCGATTACAAAGACATGCTTCAAAAAGTCAGGATGAGCTGTGTGAGATTATTCTAAAAGATTTTCTAGAAAAAAAAAATACATGAACATTTCTGACAAAAACCTGCCCAGCAGGACATGTCTGCACATGTGCAGTTTAACAATAGACACCAGAGGTTTTGGTTACTTTTCAGACAAACAAACAAACAAACAAACAAACAAACAAACAAACAAACAAACAAACAAACAAACAAACAAACAAACAAACAAAACAAAACAAATAAATAAACCAAAATAAAAAAATTGCCAAAATCTGAATCTGTGTGTCCAACTTTTTTAAACATCGGTGATCGGCTGGAAAACTGCAATTGTAAAATAATAATATTTTATAATGGCTCAGTCAAAGCACATACCTAAATCTAGTTGTGGACTATGATGGGACTTAAGAAAAAAAAAAAAACATCACCAGACATCCTATTTTTCTGATAGAAAGAAAGAAAGAACTAAAGAAGGAAAGAAAAAAAGAAAGATGAGTAGACTATTTCTACTCTATAGTCACTCTCTATAGAGTAGAAACACCCTCTGATAATCCAGTTTGGTCTGACAACTACATTTTTCTACAGAACATGACCAAGCAGGCCTGAATACAAATGCGCTGCATATTTAGCAAAAACTGAAAAGCATCATCTTCTCCCTTTTGCTTCACAATTATTCACTGCTCCGTTTTGATCTCTCAGATGGCTCAGTCCCAATAAAACCCATATAAATTGTGAAAAAATTAAAATAAAAATCCAGTAAAGCTCTGGAGGTGTAAATACATTTCCCGTCTTGTTTATTATTGTGGATTTTTATGTCTATCTGCGGTTTGACGCATGTGACATGCAGAATTTGTGTGTAAAAGCTTTATGGCTTCAGGATGTTTTTTAAAAATTATTATTATTATTTTATTTTATTAGATTACATGCGTGCATGAGCACATCTGTGTCTTGGGTTTGAGCGAGCTTTACGTAAGCGGCAGTAAACGGGGAATCTTACCGAGGAGGTTTGGTAATATTCGGTGCTGGTTTTGGGAGGCCGAGGGTGAGAAGTGCTGAGTAAGCGGAGCGGGGCCAGAGAGAGGAGACCGCAGTGCTGCTGGCTGCAGCACATGTCGATAGGAGCTCAGACTGACAGGGGGGGCGGGGGGGAGGAACAAACAAACTCTAAAACAGAAATAAAAATAAATGTTCTCAATAAGTCAATACATATTCCACTTCATTCACAAATTGAGTCCCACGAGCCTCTACAATCACACTAAATACACAAACACTTAAAAATATCACTCAGGATTTACTATTTGAGTTTTTTTTTTTTTGTTGACAATGATCCACATTCTTCTTTTCTTGCTGTTGTGAACTGACCCACATCTCTTTGTGGCGTGAGCTCCAACAGCAACACACCCAGCAGACCGCCGAGCCCAGATACTGCATGACCATATAAGCCTGAGCCCACGCCCTGACGGACTCACTGCGTCACAGCCGGAGCTGGCAGCACAGCCTTGTTTACTCCCTCTAACCCGTGTGGCCACTGATCGCACCAGAAAAGCCCTCATCTTCTCACTCCCCGCCTCTCATTCCTGCATCCTGCTCCCTCGCCATCACCCCTCCCGCCCCCCTGCTCGCATCGTGCACGGCCCTGCTGGGCTTTCAGGTTTCTCTGTTGTATGTGTTTTTGTGTTCTTCGTGTTGTCTCTCTCTCTCTGTCTCTCCTCACATCCTTTTCATGTATATTTGAATAATTCTCAGCATACATTTCAGACCTCAAAGCTGCCTCCCTCCACCTCCTCTGCCAGTGTTTTTTTTTTTTTTGGTTTTGTTATATAACCGTGTCCCTGTGGTCCTTGAAGACACTGTTAACTAATTTTATTTTACGACAGTGCTGCTGCTGATGATGAATGTGCCTCAGTGTGCTGTTTATAACAGGAAATTGCAATGTTTTCTGAGCTTATTTATTTAACAAAATGTAACCCGAGGCAAACATGACGCAAAAAGAGTGGCGCTGCATTCTTTCCCATCTTACAGGTAAATCTCATGCTGTAGATGTCAATTTATTTATTAATTAATTTTCATCTTACATCCATCAGTGTTGCATGTGAGAGCAGCTAAAACTCGTGGCTGCCATTTTGATCTCTTTCTGTGCTAGAAGAGAGAGCTCCTTCGAAGTTCTTTCCTCTTTTCTTTCTTTCTTTTTTTTTTTTTTGAATTACCAGCCTTAACAAACAACCAAAACCTTATGTGGCTAGATTTGACAAACACCACCACCTACTGGTCAACATATGAAAGTTCAGGAAGAAAAGCGTCACAAGCTGCTGCGGCTTACGTATGAGACGAATCTGCGTCTTTGGAAAAACAAATAAATAAAAACGAAATAATAGTAGTAATAATAAAGATTTAAAGTCCATCAGGAATTAACTTTACGACAGGGTATGGAGCTCATAGATGTACGTAGTAGATAGAGTTTATTTCCGGGAAAATAAAAAATAAATAAATAAAGTTCTGAGAATAATCTCAGAATTAGTTTTAGAAAAACGTTTTTGAGTTTCAAAGGTAGAATATATTTGACTTTTGAGACACTTAAATTTTCGTGTTTTGTCAAGAACCTTTCTGAAACTGAAGAATTTTCTGTCTAATTTTCAACTTTTAAACCTCAGAAATGACCTTGTTTTTTTTAAAATATAAAATTAGAACCATTTGGTGGAAAATGACTAATTTTTTCTCTCTTTACCAGACGCCCAGTATGTCGTCATACCGCCACTACACTTAGTGAAAACAGGTGCTCAGAGGTGTGGACATTTACCAAGCAAAATTAATTCGCGAAGAGACCTCTGCGTGTATGACATCACACACAGACGTCATACTTCTCCTTCTGTGTGTGACGTCACCTCAGTGTAATGCCACCTACCTAGGATGTTGGAACGCGGAGCTGAAATGACGTCAGACACGAGCTAACAGCTTCTAGTTAGGAAGTCGGGATTCAACATGGCGCCGCCCGTAAACATAGTTTCGAGGTACCTATAGGCAAGCACAACTTTTAATGAGCTCAGCTGACTAATGCAGGCTTTACAAGTAAAACGCGCTCTCACATTTGGTTCTTGTAAAACAAACGGTTCTCTTTATTCCATATTGAAGGTCTGGACCCTCAGCTAACCCAACCCGCTAACCTTTGTTCACGACGTAATGCGTCAGTTCGACGTAGAAGAAGCCTACCGGAAATTGCGTACACCGTATACAACCGTCCTTCACTGAAAAGAGGGAGGAGCTGAACGAGCCGACTGCTTCATGTTAATTCAGTATTTGGAGGCCTGGCGAACTCGGACTGAACAACTTGTACTTTTATCAAGTCTGCGGAAAGTCGACGTCATACGTCTCCTTCTGTTCGCTGATTGGCCCGGTAGCAAATGTACCGGAAGAATCAATGGGAGAGTAACAGGTGACTATGTTTAATATGGCAGATGTTAAACTGTTTTGGAAAGAACACTGAGGTAAAAGAAGCTAGCAGCGACATACTCCAATATACTTAGCAAGTCTTTTTACTCACGTTTTCTTGTAAAACTACACAACAATTTTGTATTCTTTACTATTAAAGACTCGGCATCGTTTAGACAGTTTGTGGCCAAACTGGAAACTGTTTCCAGAAGAGAATATCCTAAAATCTAAACTAAACAGACAAAAACAGTCCCAGGAAAGAACCTTTTATTTTCACTTGATTACTCACGTTCTCATTATCTGCATGGCTTTATATTTAATACAGATTAAAAAAAATCACACTGCCCCGGGAATAGACATATGCTGAATGTCGTTTTTCATATTAACTGTCAAAAACCATAATATAATAATAATAATAATAAAAAGGCAACGATGATGACAACATAAGCATAATTAGGAGACTTGTCTCTGTCTCTGGCTTTCCTCCAGTTTGGTCTTTGGCTTGGTGATCTCCAGGATCCGTCTCTGGAAGCGCTGGCTGAAAGGGATCAACAAGTCATCGAAGTCCACCTCCAGGGTTATGCGACTCTTTCGTCTCGCTATGTTTGACATCAGCTGGCTGGTGGCAGGCGGTTCGCCCCAAATCTGAAACAAACAAACAAAAAACAATCAGAGTTGGAGTCAAATGTAGTCGATATTTAGCTTTTATATACAAGGTTGCTAGGCGTCGGTGTAACCAAACGTACGGTTTTTGGCACAAAGCTAATATCCGCTGTGTTAGTCTTTCTTGCGGTGATCCTGCTGTTATGGAGGACAATGCTTTTGGAGGTCATCTGTGTGGGCGTCCTCCCTGATGTCCTAGTCAAAGTCCTGCTCTGCACAGCGCTCCCTGCAGCGGCCACCTAAAGGCAATCACCAAGAACTGACGTAAAGAGCAGCAAGAGGAATGAGTTCAATGGAGCAGAAATATCACAAATTAAACAGACATTCACAATACCTATGAAAAAATATATTCACTCTCTTGCCTTTTTTTTTTTTTTTTTTTTTACAACCTTTTTTTTTTTTTTTAATTCTTTTTTACAAATCAATATTCACCAACAAAATTGAGCTTTTTGAGAAAAGACTATTGTGAGACTACTGGAACCAATTGGAGGGACCTTTGTTGAATGAGGTCAGTGACATCAAATGGGGTGAATATTTATGGAATCGCTTATACTCTGTTACATCTTTTTATTTAGTTGTCATCTTTTGCTTTCACTTCGACATTAAAAATACTTTTGTAAAAACAAATGTTGTTGACCAGGATTCATTTATTAAAGCAATCCAAGGGTAAAACATCCAAAGGAGTGAATAGTTTTCATAGGCACTGAAGATCAGACACACTAGATGTTTGCATTTTGCAGAACAAAATGTGATTTAAAAACGTTAACCAGGTAAAGTAGAAAGGGGATCTTTGGTAATATTTAGAGGTGGGCATTTATTGTATCACTTACGGTTTATTGAGGTAAATTACTTATAAGATTTTGGTTCATTATTGTAACAATAAATTCCAATTATTGTTTAAAACCCCCTAAAGCTGTCTTTGTTGTCAGGATACAGACGATACAGTCCAGGATTGTTAACTTAATAATTTTTCTAAATTGTTTGTGCAATAATTGTGCATCAATAAATTGGAAAATATGATTAAATTTAGTCACTGTATCAATTTTAGAGGTATAAATCACTTTTCTTTATGCCTCATTTGTGTTTGTGGGGCTGTAACTCCTGTGACACACAGTCACAACCATGTAATTACCTAAAAAATTCTTCTTATCGTCACTTTTTTAGTGATAAAAATAAGTCCATATTGCCCACCCCTAGTAATACTTCCACTACACAAAAGTGCCGATTAATGTCTGAGAAAATGTATCATGAGTGATAAAAATCTTTGAAAAGTTTTGAAAAAAAAAAAAATAAATAAAAAGCCAAAGAAGAAAATAAAAGAGCAAAACATGCTGAAAAAGACACACCAGTGAGTAAAATCTGACACAAAAATGATACAATAATAATAGAAATATAAACCAAAGACTCAGGACTCAAGTTTAAACTCAGGTTAGTTCGAGTTGCAGAAACACTACGGGATTACCCGAGAAAATAAAGTCCTCTTGTTTTTAGCATCTTATCCTCTGAGAGCCACACACACACACACACACGCCAATGCAATGAGATCGTGATCAGTGATATCAATTACTGTTTACACAAATAACTCTTGGAGGGCGGTACTAAACCCAGCTTTTCTTGCCTGAAGATGAAGAGAATTAATGGATGCACAACCTCCTCTCGCTCTCTACCAGTTCGCCGAGCTGAAGGCTGTTTCTCTGCAGCCGTACATTAGCTAGGCCTGGCGTCAGATGATTTGCATCGTCTCCACTGGGTCCCTGTGTCAGCTACTCGTATGATGCAGGTTTTGGAGCAGCTACCACGCTCTGTAGACTGTGCACTTCATCAAATTAAGAGCATTTTCCAAATAAATACTTATTTCAAAAAGAGAAACTTTTAATTAAGATTCAGTAACCAGAAAAGTGAAATTATTTATGTGTAACCATACTTGTGCAGACCAAAAAAGCGAACTCTGATCCGCCTAAAAACCCTGGTCTGTTCGAATGCATATAGGAAAGCCAAGTGGACCGGAGATCACTCCACAAGCAGGAAGTGGACGATAGCGCAGGGCATTCTGGGTAAATACATCCAAAACAAACGTGTGTTTAGCGCTAGTAGAAGAAATGCATCATGGTCTTTTGCCAAAGACAAAAGGAAAATCCTACGGCCGCTAACATCTGTCTTGGTTCACATTTTGTGAAGAAGGAAGTTGCGCTCGGTGTCTTCTTTAGAGGTTTTCACGTTGTTTTCCTCCAGTGGATCTTGGTGCAGCGCCCCCCCCCACAGGCAAGAAGGTGGACATGTTTTTCAAAGGGTTTGGTTCATTTGACACAGTGTGAAAGTGAAGCGCACCAGCTGAAAATGTAGCAAATGCTGCAACTTTGGTGCCCAATCAAAATGAGCCTATCAAACAATCAGGTGTGAAAACACAGTGAGTGTGGAGATGGAAGGCTGAGTCGGAGGAAAATGTGTCACAGGAAAAGTTGCACAAGCAACAGAGGCAACTGCAGCGTTTTGGGGTTATAAAGCAAAGGCAATTCAAGAGTTTGGAGGAGATTCCCAAAGTGGACTGAGGCTGGAGTCTTGAGATTCATCCATATGGAGTCCAGAAGCATCAGACAAAAACATCAGTTATAAAAGTCTGTGTGAAATGACTCTACACAAGTTTCTCATTTACGCTGAATTACTGTATAATTTATTATATGTGCCATTTTTTCCTCCTTAGCGACAGTTTAAATCTAATCCTTCATGAATAAATCAGTTTGTCTTGAATTTAAAAAAAAGAATCTCAAAATGGTGTCAGTATCAGCAACAACCACGAAGGAGTAAGCTTAGAAACTCAACGGTGTGGAACATTTACTGAACATGCAGGTCCACTTAGCAGAAACGACTCTAAAAACATAACATGAAATCCCTTCTGGAAGAAATGCATGCAGGTGTATATTTTTAAAGATCTAGTTCTACTTGATTGTACGTGTACATGATTGAAGTGTTGATAAGCTGACCGCAGATCATGCTAACTGGCTGAGAGCTAGAATTACACCGTGATGAGAAACAGACAACGGACATTCCTGTCTGTCCAATATTTCTACCACATTTCCAAGGCTTCTTCTGGCTTTTTAAACTTTTGACACGTCACAGAAGAGTTTTCCTTCTGTGAGTTTTCCTTCTTTTTAAATGCCAATTTAAAAAGAAAAAGCTAATATATTAAAAATCCCCTTTCCATAATCTGTAGGTTGTTTTGTGTTTTTTTTACAACAAAGTAATTTAAAACAAAACAAATGTAACACAGAAGAGGTCTCAGACGTTGGCCTTAATAAGAGAAAGTTGATACAGTTTCTATACTTTTTTGGCAGAATTTTTTCTGTTCTTAGTAAACAGTTTTAGTCTATTCTCAGCAATGACAAGAACGTTCTTCAAAGACCTTTGCTAAACAATAAATATAGTGAAATGAAAGACTTGACCAATTTTGGGATTGTTGTACCTGTAGCTGTGTTCCCATTAACAAATGTGCGTACATTTTTGTTGAAATTCTGTAAATGTCAAAAGAACATTTACAGAATGTTTCCATTAAATAAGAAATTGAATTAAAGTCACGTGAATAAGCTTGTTCGCGCGATAAATCAACAAGAATTATGATAGCAACCATCATCATCCAATCAGGGGAGACTTAGACGTCTTATTCTGGCGTTGGAGCGACAAGCCCCATATCCTTGGGAGCGGCTACGTATGCTGCGTTTCGGAGAAATTGTAGTCGACCATTCCACAGAAGAGCTACGGATTCAACATGTTGGAATGACACACAACTTTTCATGAACGGAGCGACGCGATGAGCGCTCTGGTGGAGCCAGCTGCACATTGTCCAAAAACAACAACAAACCATCATCCTCCTACCACTTCCTGTTGTCTACTTTGACATTTCCGGCAGTAGTTAACGTCCAGTTGTCAATCACAAGACTCGTGTGTTTTCACTGCAGTCTTGCGAAACACAAACCTAACGCAAAAAGCCTTTTATTGAAAAAGTTGGGGGTTTTTTTCCCCCCAAAATAGTGTGTCTCTATTCAGCAAATTTATTTTTGTGATTTCAATTCGGTCAGTTTAATGATTATCTGGTGTGTGTTTTCTCTGACAGAGAATCAGGATCACGCCTACTAATCATCAGTCGCATCAGCCGCTTGCGATTCATCACTTCAGTGTTAACCTCTCACGACCTCTAGCGCTGTAGATTTCCTTGTTCCTCATGCTTCCCACTTCCTTTGCTCACACCTTCCTTTGTGACACTCCTACCTGAACTCCTTCCTCTCTACCACCGGCTCAATAAGAGACTGGACGGATCCATGACCGGCGACCTAAAGACTCCTCTTCTTCCTCAACCTTCTTCATCACCAGCAACTTCCAAACCTGACCAGTCCACCCTCCTAAACTCTCCACGCTCCCTTCCCTTTCAAATACACGTTACAAATATTCTGATGTAATAATATTTCTAAACTACTTTCAGAGCATTGAGAAAATGCATAACTGACAGCAGTAAATGAAAGGTAAAACTCTCCGCATCGTACAGAGGTGAATTTGGTGCAGTTTGCTTTTAAATTCCTGCCTAACGTCATCAGGTACAGGTTTGGGATGTCCTTACTTAAAAAGCCATTATATAAATAGAGATGCACCAATCTGATATTAATATATGTATAAGTGATTCATAAGGCCAGATGGATCTGTTCAGTCTAATTCTATGCTTTGTGTTCTGAGAGAGCTTAATGATTTATTTCTACTTTATACTTTGAACGAACACACACAAAACGTCAGTGTCACACATCAAAAGTTGCATGCAGAAAGTTTTTAATATCCGCCGTGGTCAAACGGCAGGGCTACTTTTTAGCAAGTTTAGGTTTTGATTTTTTGGGGTCTGGCAGAGCGTTCACCTTTTCCTGGACCAGGCTCTCTATATCGGTTTCTCCAAAGTGTCGGGCCACATCAAGGCAGGTTACTCCTGGAAGAAAAATCAAGGCTGAGATGAATGAATGCCGTTATTGTTGTTTTTCTTTTTATTTTGTGCTTCTGAACAGTGGGGGCGCTCTTAACGACAAGCAGATTTCTTTCTTGTTTCTACTGCTGTTTTCACTTGTGTTTAAACGGATGATGCACAGTGATAAGATCTGTAAATTCAAACCTAACTTTAAAATAACAACCACAACCTTTTTAATGTTCAGACTGCGTCGTACCTTTCTTGGTCTCTGAATTGACTTTGGCCCCGGCATTGATGAGGAATTCCACACAGGAGAAGGTGGAGCTCTCGATAGCTCTCATGAGCGGCGTGCCGTCGTTGAGGGCCTTTGCGTTGACGTCGGCCCCGGCATTCACCAAAAGCTCCACGATTTCCAAATACCCCCCGTTGGCCGCGTGGTGGAGGGGCGTCCAGAAGAACTGGTCACACATGTTCACGTCAGCCCTGTCGGACGCAAGGTGGGAGTTGGTGTTCAGTGAGACCTCATTATTGATTGAGAAGACGCTGAACGTCAGATAGAACGTTGCTTTCTGATGGTTCCTAAATCACTGAATGGATTCACTTTAAAATACACTAAAGACCTGCTGTTGTCGTGCCAAACTCTTCCAGACCTCCCAGGTTTTCTGGTTCTGGTTCTGGTTCTGCTCTGCATCCCCAGAACCAAACATTCAGCTTTCATGCAGCACTAATGTGGAATAAACTTCCAGAAAACTGCAAAGATGCTGAAACACTGAGTTCCTTTACAGCTGCAGTATGTAACTTTTATTTAAAAACAAAGGTTTTTCACATATTTACTAAAATTATCATTATGTCGTCACAATAAGAACAAAAGGCAGATGTTAAAAAAAATCAAGATACTCTGCCTTCCCCCACTAGTAACTGCAGAAATACACCGCCAAGTCAGAAACAGCCAATCAGAGGCAGCGGGAGGGTCTTGGTGCTATCAATCCCTCTTGGGTATGTGCCGCTAACACCCTTCTCCTTGCTCTCTGCTACACAGTAGCTGGCTCATCATAACATAGCCTGGCATGAATGCTAAGTCCAGTTACCATGGCCACCAATGACAGGGATAAACAGTTTTATTGAAGTGGTAAGATGCTTTTCCGCCATACTGACAGTTTTAACAAATATGAAAAAATTTTTTTTTAAATTGTCAAAGTCACATACTGCAGCTTTAAGTCAAGACTTAAAACCCACCTGCTTCCTTTGATTAGTAGTAACTGGAACATCAATCAACATATTTGACGTGTATTTGCTTGACGATTTTGATGATGACATTTGACAAAATGTAAAGTTTAATGCATTTTGTATGACTTAAAACACTCTGAACTACCTTGTTGCTGGAATGTGACATGCAAATAAACTTGACTTTGACTCTTGCAACTCGGAATTGGAATTGGAACATTTGCATCCATGCATGAACTCGGAATTACCAATGAAAAACAACTGCAGAGCTTTTTAACAGTATTTGTACATACAACATATTTTCTTGGGGTTTTGTGCCAAGTGTTTTGGGGTGTGTCTCAACACTGACAAGCCTGGACCGGAAATATCTGGATGCCAGGTGTGGCTACTCACCCCTTTTCTAGAAGGTACTTGACCAACTCGCAGTTGCCGCTGATGCATGCCTCCATCAGCGGGGTCTTGTAAAATTCATCCTGAGTGTCCACAGATACGCCGTCATTGAAGGCGAGGTCCAGAGACTCCAAATCTCCATTCCTCACACAGTAGTTGATGTTGATGTAAACTTTGTTTGGCTTCTCTATGTACCACCACGAGTCGTTGACTATGGGATGAACCGGCGGGTGCTCGTCGTCAAAGCGGCGAACGTCTGTCAAGTTGTGGTACTTCTCAATCATGAAGTTAGGCGGGCCGCCGTCGGGCCGTCGGGGCTTGAGCTCCGGCACAAGGGTGCAAATGGGTAGGGGGAGGACAAATGGGCCTTTCTTCTTCTTCTTCATCTTAGGCCCCTTTTCTTTCTTTTTCTTCTGAGTCGTGTACACAGAGAGACGAAAGACTTTCTTGATGTACTTGGTGCCTTTGATGAAGTCATTCACGTTGATCAGGCCCTCTCCCTTCTTGTCGTGTGCTGAGAAGACCATCTCGAGTTGGTCTGGTTCAACCGGAGAGCCCAGGTTCTCTAACACAGATGTGAAGGTGTCTAAGTTAGCAAGGCCAAATTGGTCCTTAAAGGCTTCCACTAATTCAGCCTGGTACTCGTTTGACCAATCGTGAAGGATCAGGGCCCAGAGATCTGACATCATGCCGCCACCAGTGGATTTTTTGCTTTTCCCAAATGCCCTCTCTGCTTTCTTCAGCTCCTTGATCGCTGCCTTGAGTCCGCAGTCTTTGGCAATCTGACGTGCCAGCAAACCTTCCTTGTTCTTCACTTTGGGGTTACAACCTGAACACAGAGCACACTTCTATGAAAAAAACAACAACAAAAAAAACACTTGATCGCATTACCTAATTTAATTCAGGACTGCATATTGCTCTGTTTGATTTAATTTTCTGCCTCCACATGCGTCAAAGCAGAGATATAAGCTTACAATGCTAACACACAAAAGAGTTATTCTTCATTCTGTGACCAAAATCCTCAAAGCTCTGGAGGACACGTCCAGAGACCTAATGTCTCTTCCAGAGATGAACAAATACTTTGGGTGATTGAAACTGAAACTGAAGACGCTTTGCAATGTCGAGGCGTACCTCTCTGAGCAAGAAACTTGCAGGATGGGGCACTGCCTGCGGCGGCGGCGTAGTGTAAGGGCGTACAGCTTTCCTTGTTAATCACACTCATATCTGCTGCAAATCCTGACAGCACCATGATTACCTGAAGGATGGGAAAGATTGCAGCTACGTGTTACGGATTGTCCAAACCTCAATTACCTAAAATGAGATTCTGCTTCTGGTGTTTAATAGGACTGAAGTGCCAAGAAAATTGTCAAATATAAATACAATTTATCATTCTCATAATTTATTTATTTTTTTCTACAAAAGTCATTCTGCAGGACAAGTTCCACTAACCTGGAAAAACAGTGATTTTATTTATAATCAAAAGCAATGGCGTGTGAGAGTCTACAATGTCTTTTCAATATCGGGACCAGTGCAGATATTGACATCGGATTGGTGCGTCTCGGGTTTCAACCCAACAAAATGCGAAAAAGTTTAAAGGCATATGAGAGAAAAAGTCCTAGTTACCTCAAAACAGCCACTCAGGGCAGCGTAGTGTACTGCATTGAAACCGTTTTTGTCCAGGGTGTTCGGGTTTCCACCTTTCCTGAGGATCTGCCGAAGAACTGGCAGGGAGCCTGTCCGGGCCGCCTCCATCAGCGCCGTCACGCCTGTTGTCTGGGCAGAAGAAATCACACTTTAAATGGCTTTTTCTCCATCTTTTCCTCTGTTATTTAAATTGTTTCCGTCATGTTTTCTTCTTCTTTTTTTTTATTTTTTTACCTCATTTACCGCGTTGGGGTCTGCATCAGAATCCAGCAGGGTGAGACACAATGGGGTGCACTCATTAGCTTTCTCACACATCATGCTAAGAACGTGAACCCCTCTACGAGAGATGTTATTGGGATCGGCCCCGTTCTTCAGCGCCTGATCTAGGCAGCGGGCGTGGCGCTTGGTGGGGTAGCTGCAGTAGAATAGCACGCCTGAATCACAAATGAGATTAAAAAAAAATAATAATAATCATAAAAATAAAACAATAGGTGAAAAATGACAGAAGTGTCATTTACATTTGGACTTTGACCAAAATAAATACATGTAAGGTGGTGAGAGGGCCTGGGCGGTTCTTAATTGCTGACTCTTTGTGTAGTTCAAGTGTAAATATCTTCCTTAATTTTTACATTCAGATCCAATTGAGAAAAATAACTAGCTGCTAATTAAAAATGATTTAGATTTTTTTTCTTTCAAACTTGTATGCAATAATCGAAAATTTGTGGGGATTGAAACGCTTGAAGAGAAGCCTGGGGATGTGAGTGGAGCGTTTCGGCTGAACACGCCTCTGGGGAGCGAGCGGCGCTATCGGGTTACAGGGCAGGTTCCACATCAGAGCGTCACCGTGAGGGCTTGATCTGTAATTAGACTCACACACACAGGGGCTTGACTCACACACACACACAGCCACACGCGGACGTACACGGACAAACACGCTACGCGACAAAACAGAACATTTTGCGGCAGTGAATTCGATGTTTGGACACAAAAGTCCAAGCATTGATGCCAACTCTCGGCCCCTCCGTGTTTCACTGCGTTTTCTGATCTGGATGCATTAAAGCAAGAACAGCCTCAGGTTATCTGAAAGGATCCTCTGGGATTGTGTCTTTCTCATCAATATCTAAACAGAAGCTGCACGCGTGTTCTTGAGGTGTAAGGCGACGTTTACCTGACAAAACCTAATAAGAGAAAAAAAAAACATTCTCATTGGCTACAAAATTTCAAAATGATTATGGATTCTGTATGATCCACGCAGGGTCAAATTACCTGCATGGATCTGAAACTACATATTTAAGCACTGTGTTCTTCAGTAAATTAGATTAGCATTGAAAACTTCATTTATTTCAGTTATTCAACTCAGTAAGTCAAACATATTACATAGATTAATTCCACACTGTGATGTTTTTTGTTTTTTTTGCCTTTCTTAATTTTCAGTTCACAAGTTATAAAAATGCAACGTTTAAGGTTAGGATACTACATCTGACCAACAACATACACAGACATGTTGGCTTAATATGAATTCTGTTTAGTACCTGCTTTAAAGGTCAATTTAATCTGACAAACGAGCCCAAGTTATTTCAGTTTCCTAAATTGTAATATTAATGAAAGAGATTTTTTTCCCCCTCATCTTACATCAGTTTCAGACATTTACACATGGAAAACTGATTCTGGAATAGATCAAACAGAGCTATCTACTGCAACCATGAGCCGTAGCTTATCAAGAACCTCTCCACCATGTTTAAAAGCAGCTCTGCACCTTGAAAACAAACTAATTATAATCAATTCTACTTTTTTTTCTTCCTTTTTTTACATTCAGCCTTAATTTAGTCATGAAAAAAAATGATTTCAACATGTCTTATGGAAGAATGGTCAATTTTCCATCTGTAATTAATCCTGGAGTTTGTCGATGGGCTCCTACAGGAGCGTCTGGGTTCTGTGTGAAATGCTAATTTCACGCAGAAATTAGCATTTCAAATTAGCAAAATGCTAACTTCTGCGCTCAGCAGTTTAATAGAAAAAAATATTGAAATAGCCTGGGGAAAAAAGCTAAAGTTAGCTTTCAGTGGATTAACACTATATACCTCTGTAACAACCATAAAAGTTAACACTAAGCAATTAATGGCATAATAAACTGAAATGAGCTTAATACTTTCCACTGTGATGATTCATATTTTACTGATGACACATCATGATCCATTTTATTTCTGAGTTTTGGTTGCGTGTGGCTTTTATTCCTATTTTTATTCATTGTATTTGGCTGTCATGTTTTACTTTGGTTATTGCAGTTCCGATGTGAAATGTTCTTTACATAACTAAAGTGTTTTAAGTCTTTGGATTATTTCACTGTTATCATTATGTTCCTTGAAACTGGTCTCAAAATAACAATATCACCGTCTATCGCAGTAATCACCGGGGTGATTTATCGCACAGCAAAATTTGTCATCATGATACTTTGTGGGTTTTTTTTTTTTTAAAGAGCTTCCAGCGCTTTACTCGCTCTTCTGCAAGCTCTGAGCCTGAACCACATCTGAACATTTCAGTCTATTTTCACTCTCTGCCCACCTTTGCCCTGCACGTCCACCAGGGTCATGTCTGGCTGCTTCTGGAGCAGCAGCGATAAAATCTCCTCGTTCCCCAGCTCAGCTGCTAGCATGGCGGGCGTGCGGCCCATCTTGTCTTGGACGTCGGGATGTGCTCCGAGGGAGAGGAGGAACTCAACAAGGTCTGCGAGGAGACAGAGCAACAGAGACACTCAGGCGGACGTCGAGCCCGACGCGCGGCGCCCGCCGAACTGTGTGAAACAGAAACCCGGGTTGCAAACATGTCAAAGAAAATAAATTAAAATAAAATAAAAAATCCAGCTAGTCTGCTCCCATTTTCTGTTTGGATGAGAGCTAACATGCGTGTCACTGGCCATTCCTCCCTACCACTAACCAAACAAATCATTTAGAGTGAAGTTTCCGAGGTTTTACGCATCGACTCAAATTACCTCAACATAATAAATACAACTTTCCTGTTACATAGCAATAGAATTGGAGCGGCGCGATTGCGCTTGAATGTTTGTCGTCATAAAATGTAGCTTCAGTTGACAGATGTTAAACCATTGCCACACCCACTGAACGCAACTCAAGCGCTTGTTTGACCAAAGCGGCTAATTTACACTCAGATGGAACAAAGATGCAGCTCCTCACCGCCGTTGTTGGCTGACACCGCCAGGTGGAGCACCCCCAGGCCTTCCTGTGGCTCGGTGAGGTTGATGAGGTTCTTCACCCCGAGCTTCACCATCTTCTGGATCTCCTCCTTCTCTCCTTTGTGGATCCACTGCAGCAGGCGGTAGATCTGGAGGACCTGCAGGCGGCCCTTTGCCACCGAGCAGCTCATTTTGGCGTCCCTGAGAGCCTGATGGAGAGAGGTTGGAAAGGGAAAGGTGGAGGTGACGGAGGAAAGATGAAAACGCTTGGAAATTCAACATTGATATAGCTTCCCACGGCAGCAATACTGTGTTATGGAGTTGGCTTCCTAGAATTGATTGTAAATGCAAGAGAACATAAATCTCTTGCATTTACAAGGGTAAATGCAAGAGATTTACCCTTGCATTTACCCCGTCTCTTGCCCCGTCAATCAGGGGCAAGAGAGCCCTGATTGACGGGGCTCTCTTGCCCCGTCAATCAGGGCAAGAGAGCCCTGATTGACGGGGCTCTCTTGCACCCCGTCAATCAGGGGTGATTGACGGCTCAGCGCCGTCAATCACCCCTGTGAATAAGGAGAAAAAACTTACAGTTACAGGAAAAGCATTCAGCTATCGGTGGCCATGATAACTAGCCTGAGAACTCACAACATATTTGGCCATTAAGTGGGCATAATTGACAGTGTTAGGACCCGCCTCCTGGCTCTGATTGGTTGTTTCTGGCTAGCACTGGGAAAAGGCAGAAGAGCTGAATTTTTTCACAGATTATTTGTCTCATAACACACTGTGACGATTTCAACAAATGTGTTAAAAAAAAAAAATATATATATATATATTTTTAATAAAAGTTACATACTACAGATTTGACAGGATGCATGAAGTGTTTTAGAAGCAATGGCGTGTTAAACAAGAAATTCAATTCAACTCAGTTTATTTATATCAATTCAGAGCACGTCATCTTGAGGCACTTTTCAAAAAAAAAAAAAAAGTCATTTCAGTCCAATAATATGGAAAGTCCAAGTGATTGTAGTTATCGAGAAAATATCTATGAAGTTCATTTTATTACTCAAATTGGTCAATAAGCAGCGTTCACTCCTCCTGGGCAGAGCGACAATCGCTCGCATTGCGTCGCCGACTTTGCAGCAATCCCTCATACCCAGCATGCATGTGGCGACAGTGGGGAGGAAAAACTCCCCTTTAACGGGAAGAAAACTCCAGCAGAACCAGAACGACTCGGTGGGAATGGAGCAGACGCATAAAAAAAAAAAAAAAGCAAGACGTGGCCTCTCTGTGATGCCCTGCAATAAAATCACAACATGGCAGCGGCTCCCGTTGACCCCAAACAAGAAGATCCAAACAGACTCCACCCCAAACTTATTCCAACTATGAATCCACAGCACCTGCCTGTATGTTGAACTGAAACAGGTTTGGGCTCGACCTGCGTACGTCACAGCTGCCACGATAAAAGAGCATAGATATATACGTAGACATATTTATAAATATATGCGGTCTGTCGAATCATTTTACGCCGCGTCACGTTACAAAAGAGTCATAATTAAAGACACGGAGGCGCTAACAGGCTCACCTGTAAACAGGGCGAACAGACAACAGACGGGTTAGCTGGTCTCTGCTGTTAACCCGCGTTAGAAAACCTCTGTCTGCTCATCGACAAGCCACACTGGTTCCCGGTCTTCCTTCAAAAGCGCTTCTATACAAGCTTTAAAGCACAACCTTTCACTTGGTGTGAGGGGGAAGGTTGTGCTTTGTGGGGGGAAGAAAACAAGAAAATGCTCTCCATGGCAACGTGACGCGCCGCATGGATTCCGCGAGGGGCGGAAAGAAGCTCTGCGAGTCACGTGACAGTGGAGCTCTGTCAAAAAGCAGAGAGAACAATTTAATTTAAAGATATTTAATTAGATTAAAAGTTGTTTCCCCCCCCCACCGCCCGCTTTTACTTACATGTATAGAGGATTTGCACAAATTTCTACAACCATTTTATGACGAATTAAACCAAGAATGAAGGTTTTATACATTTTTCTGACTTTAATGTGACATAAGTCAAGAAAAATGTCACATTTAACTGAGTTTGGCAGGCTAAACGTCACGTTTGATTGATTGATTGACTGACGAGCTGAAACAAAAGAAAATGTCTTCATGCTTTCTTGAAGCGCCTGTTTATTATTAATGGCAGCGCTCTGTAAGTCTGGACGTGAGGAAATGAGCAAGTCAAGTTTAATCGGTAACAAAACCCACCAGGAGTCCATTTCCTGTCAGAAACCTGATGCTGTTTATTGTCCCCAAATGAATAAAGCTTCATTCAGGGTTTTCCTCCAAGAAAACTGCCTCATAATGTCGATAACCTTATCAATATCATTGTTTGTAGCTTTAACAAAATATTTTTTAGGAGTCTTTGTGCACAATTTATTTAAAAATGCTCTTTGGTCATCCATCATATCTACCATTTTATGCTTCATGTCCATTGGTCAGGGATCAGTATCGATTTGTTTTTCTGTCTCATTCAGTATTCAGGGTTGCCAGAGTTCACTACATATCCTCCTGGTGGCATTTAGAGGAAATGATCTCCAAGTGACTTTGGCTCCATTTATTTTCTTTATGCAACATTCATTTAATTATCTCTGTGGTTTTTCCAAAATGCCGGTTTTCCTTGAACTCACGCGGCACAGACTGATTGTGTTATGCATTCTTACGTACCCAAGTAGTCCAGGTTCGATTACCACTTTGCTCCTGACCGCTTGGTGCACACAGATCAACTTACTCAGTCCTGACTTTTGTGTGCAGAGGAATGAAAGGCCGCTGAATCTGGAGATGGTAATCAAGATAACTGTGTCTCCCCGAGATGACTAATGCATGAATGACAGACAAGCGACCTCTTTTCCTCCTGGGAGTTTCTTGCATTCTTCAAATCCTCAAGGGTGGAGCAGAAGGAGAAGATGGGCGATTCTGACCGCCAGATGTCACCAGAGAGCAACAGAGACAGGAACCCACAGAGGTCAAGAACAAAGAGAGAGAGAAAGGGGTTTAAGTAGGAGCAAGGGAGTAGAAATAATCCCAGCTGTGTGTATTTGTGAAGACCCAACGAGTGCCAGATTAAACACGTCTAAAGCGGGAGCAGCAGCGTGTAAAAGGTGGAACAGATCGGTCCGTTTAATAAAGGGTCTGTGTTGGAGGCACACGCGTGGGAAAACATACAACACATACAGGAGCTGGCAGGTTGAAGTGGTGGCTTATAAAGACAATCTGACTGGGGTTCAAGTGTAGGAAAATATTCACACGAGTTGCCCAATGCATAGAAGAAATATCAATTTAACTGCTCATTCCCACACTGAGGACTGAGGAGAAAAAACAACAATACTCTGAGGAAGAAATCTCGAAGATTGTTATAAGAATGCTCAGTCTGAAAGAAATAAAAGTAAAATAAATAAACTGCTGCTGTTCTCAACATCCACCGACCTCGTTTAATGTGCAGTTAAACTTTTAAAGGTCTGCAACGCAGTTCGACAAAGACAAAGTGTTCGCACCAACCCAATAAAGATGAATTTTGCTTGATTCATTAATGTTGCGAGCTTTACTCGAGCCATTTATCGACGTTTAAAGCCACTAATCGGAGACACGATGGTCATATTACTTTTAATGATGCATTTAAGCCGTTGTTTTCTAGGCCACACAACATTTACCAGTTTTAAGGGGGGGGGGGGGGGGGAAAACAAAAACAAAAAACAACAACAACAAAAAAAATAAAAAAAAAAAAAAAAAAAAAAAAAAAAAAAAAAAAAAAAAAAAAAAAAAAAAAAAAAATAATAAAAAAAAAAAAAA